>JAQFYE010000255.1:0-44189 GCA_034694305.1 Protaphorura glebata | reverse complement strand
CTACGTTACAGATAATTTTATATGCGTCGGTCGCCCTTCTGAGGCAGCCAGGGACGGGATGACTTAAATCCTAGTTTTACTTTCATTTCAAATCTAACGATGTGGTAATGTGGAATGCTTGTTCTCTGTAAGGTCAGAGATGTTAATGCCTACTAGATGTTCTAGATTTTCTTTTCTACCTCCAGAAAGCATGCTGCCCTGCTTGCAGTGCTTTATCACTCAAGTTTAACTCAAGGTTGTCTGTGTAAATATTCTCAAGTGTATCTGGAATGTAAGACAACCAACTAACATAGGAACCTCATGCATAGTGAAAGCATTTTCGCAATAGGCCGGAACTCCGTAAACTAGACCAACCAGGATTTAACTTACTACAATATAAAAGAATAGTTAATCGTTTCAATTAATTAATTTTAATCAATGTGTATGTCAATTCTGTGTAGAGCAATGTCTGCCTCCCGCTTTACCCAGCACTTGGATAAATGCCTCGGAATGGGACGAATGAGCTCCAGAATTGCAAATCAACGCGTACTCTCTAATACGGCGATCAACACCTCCCAGGAAAATATTGGACTGAATATGGATACGATTTCAAAGGCTATCGATGCCGTGGTTGCTGGACCCTCTTCTTCGGGCGATTTTACCTATACCACAAACAGTGGTGGCAACTCGGGGTTTCAAACGCGCACACAATCAACAGAATCGGCATCGGAATCTACAGTAGTGGTGGCAAAGACTTCACCATCGGCATCAAAACCGGCACTATCGAAGCGGAGAGTGCGAAAGCGTTCATCGTCGCCATCGGAACAGACAGTAGTGCCGCCAAAAGCTTCATCATCGCCATCGAAGCGGAGAGTGCGAAACCCTGCATCATCGCCATCGAAACGGACAAAGGCTTCAGCTGTTGCTCCTCCGCTAGGTGTAAGTGGACTTCTAATTCTAACCTTGACGTGTAAAAATAATTTTTTATTATTTTTACGTAATTTAATCAGCTCTACGAAGATATTTCTGGTGACAGCAGTGAAGATGAATTTGAAGATGTGAGTGAAATGGGCTGGCTAGACCAAGAGAGTCATTCCAAGGCGAAATGATACAAGAAGTGATATTTCAATAACTTGTAATGAAATTATTTATCAATTTATCAATTACACAGAAGAATATCCAAACTGGCATTTCCATAAAATATATCGATTTATATTATTGTTTTAAATTATCTAGGTCAAGACTCTGTCCTAGAGGGGTTTCTTGCGGAGAGAATCTATTACACATTCTTCAGCTCACCTCAGACTTCAGACTTTAGAAATCATATTTTTATGAGTTATATAGATTTTCTTTAAAGCGGCAAAAGGTTTATGGGGTTATTGTAGTGGCAAATCTATCTAGTTGATACATTAACAGTGATTTTAAGAGTTGAACTATTTTAGTTCATAGACGCAATGTTTAAACGAGGAACACCTAATTTTAGTTTAAACCTTTTACGTTTCAGAGGAATAAACAACTTTTACTCGTTCTAAAATTGGCTAACTGGTTTCCACGTCTTATTCGTTGTGACCTTCCCACCTTCCGAGGTAGAAAATAGAGATATTACCATGCAATATCAATCCTTAAACGAAACAAAAATAGGAAGTTCCATTATCAAAATAGTCGGTGCACGGTGGCAAGGTTACCTTTATTGCTTCAGTATGGTAAAGGTTGATTGCATTATTAAAAGTTTTTCTGAATTAGAGTTCATTCCTACTACTAGGAGTGCCTTCCTCAGATGGAACCCATTGCCTTCGAAAACTTAAACAACGAAGTTTGACCACCTTCCGGTGTTCCAGTGACTGTTAATTAGTGGGTATATTTTTATCGATTTTCGAAGGCAGCAAAAAATATTGAAGTAATGTAGAACGTCTACGATTCACACAAACCTGAAACCCCTATGTTTTCTAAGAATTCTAAAAATTGGTGTACTCCCTCATGTGCGAAGTTTAGATCAATATTTTTTGCGTCGCAACTTTGGGGTTGGATTTATACGAAAATTTCAATCTTCATGTTCTTGTGATCAGTGTTGGTGTTCGTAGTACCCGTCATCATTCTTGCCTTTGGTGAATTCCAAATCATGAGCAACACCACAACACCACCCGTTCACACCTTTGGTTAAAATTAAAGCCCCTGACCGATTTTATCTTTCAAGAACAAAAGAGGTCTCCATGAGCCCGATACGACAATTTATGAACCTATTTCTCTGGTCAAAGAATAATAGTAAAAAGTGTCCATGCATATGTTATCTCCAACCAAAATGAATGAAATGAAATCTGGGCTGTCATCCAACCGACTCAAAAACAAATACTTAACTTTCCGACATTGGGCAACTGTTATGTTTTTTTTATCCTGATGCAATTTTCTGATTATTTGTCCAGGTGCACATATAAAAGGTGGCAATGACAATAATTTCATTCTGTGATAACATGTTGTCGAAATTGGTTATCAAACACAATCACGGTATAAGTTATGGTTACTAGTTATGGTAAAGGCATTCTAAGGATTAGAAAGTCAAAGCGACTTCACTTTCATTTTCACAAAAAATAGACTCACTTCAGGAGTTGTATTCTAAACAAATCTGGGGTCAAACAAACGCCTATCACAGCCATTCGGTCAAAGTAACTGTACTTTGATTAGAAATTAAATCTGATATTTTAAGTTCAGTTCATCTTGAGTTTTTATTCACTGAGTAACGGCCCAAAGAATATTATTTAAAGAATTGTAAAATGAACTCCTCAATATCTTGGGCATCCGAACCACGTGACAAAAAAATTTCTTCACCATTGTTGAGGAATGTGAAAACTGGAAGGTGCTCGAGGGCCTCCGCCTTTCTTTCTCGCAGCTTCGGGCACCCATCCACCTCAACAACAAAAATTTCCAAATTTCTATGACGTTCCTTCATTTCTACACACGTAGAAACCCCACCCCTGTAAGACGAATCAAAACATTGAAAATCGGAATTAGTCATAGTTATCAGTTACCATTAATTAGTGCTCTCAGATTTCATTGATTTGATAATTTGCTGTCGATAAATTCTTGTCATGCACACATAATCATAATCCATCGTGACATTACGCCTAGGGAATCAACTCTTGTTATGTCACTTCCGGCATGTGAAATGTAGGAAAAATATGACTTTGTACAAACCCCAACGCTGTTTTTGTATGATTAAAGTTCTCTAAACTGAATACTCTTTTTATAAGCAACTCTAAAACTATTGATTTTGTCAGCCATTCAGAGTAATGTAAGCATCCCAATTAATAAATGAAAGCTATCTTACCAGCTGGTCGGGGCGTAGACTATTAACAGTAGATTATATTTTTTTACTTGTAGCATTTCTTGTTCAAAACTTGCACAATTTGGAATAACCTTTAGCCCCATGATTTTTTTAAAAAATCGGTTTTTTAAGTCAATGAAGGCACTTGATTCGGTAAGTCCTGTTCAATTCTACCCGGAACTCGAATGCAGGAATTGAGCGGGACTCATCCCAGAATCCCAGGTGTGTGTATTTACAATGCCCCATGAGTAAACACCGCACCGTTTACTTTATATTTCTGCATTTTTGGAAATCTGAAAATGAATTTCAAACTTCTCATCCTGAGTTGAGGACAAAATCTGAATTTATTGCCACTTCTAACTCTAAATAATATAAATATATATAAATAAATAATATAAACGCCTATTAATAAATATATTAATTAATTTATTGTCTCTTAGGTAAATGTATTCAAATAAATTAGAAGGACAAGAATGGTAACTCTTCTGTGGTTCTTTATTGATAGTCTATAATCGCTTTGGACTTTAGAAACTTATAAAATCACTGAAATAAACTGGCAATACCCAGAACAGAGCGTCTAAATTCATAAATATTCAATGTCATTGCCCATATGTTTCGGAAAGCAAATGAAATTCTTCAAAACCTCTAAACAAGTCTAATTCTTTTCACCAAATGACCTTAAAAGAAGAGCTTAGTTCGCTTAGTGTTTTTTGTCTCCTCGAAATGCTATATGCTGCAAAAACAAAAGAAATTGTGTGTTAGTATTACAATAGCCTTCTTCGTATTTATCGTAATCATGATTATGATCTCAAAATTACTCGAGATACATATAGGAAATCCAGGCGTAAACTTTACCTTTTTAAGGAGATTAAGAGTAGCCGGACGATGTTTCCAAAATAGATTTCCATTTGGCCCTTGCCTTCATAGTTCTAGCCAAGCACGCCAATGGATGAAATCTTCCGCAAAGCTGGTAACCCAATCCTTGGCTGCCCGGGGGATCGAACACCTAACTTACCGAGACATCAATATGTTGCCAAGGAGGGTAAACAAGCAGATTCATATACGAGAAGAGCCAATAATTCGCGGTCCGTTCGGTCAAGTTCTCAAGCTGCTGCAGTCTAAGAGTACGCTTCCAATTAATTACGAATTAAATTAAATTAATTTGAATTTTGTCCTACTCCACGCATTAAGCAGCGCCTCTGACGGGTGACTCCCAAACCAGGACCTGGCTTTGTTTGGCTTGGTGTCAACAAAAATGTCCTCTCTATGAAAGGCGCGAGTTTCGTTACTCTGAGGCTGCAGTAATCGTTATGCGGGACTCAAATTTTTCAGAATCCTCCTTCACCGTCTTTTCTTTTGACGTTATGATCTTACCTAGTAGGGAAACTGTCAAATTAACTTATTAATGTGACCGCACTTTCAGAGGCAATTTCGGCGAAGTGAACAACCATGCAATTATTACATTTGTTCTTACACCGGATTTATCATGTTGTCTGCAACACATTGCATAGGTAAGGTAGTGGAAACTTTTACTTGGAAAAATATTAGACACATTTCCAACTTCAGACTCATGTACCCCTAAGGAACGACCACATGCAAACACACATAATACATAGAAAACTGCCGTTAGAAAACTTTCCTTTTCATGTTGTCCTTAGAAAGGCAAGTGGAAACAAGATCTGATATCATGAGGGCCGCCGGACAAGAAAAGGAAACAATTTGGAAGAAATAAAAAGGAAATCAAGTCCGACGGCCGAGACTCACATTCTCACAAATGTCTTCTGAAGTAGTGTCATAATCATAACAATAACGGCGGAGCCTACCCAAAAAACTTAACTTTTACTTCTGACTTTCCTTTGTATCATGCCCAGCCCTCTCCACAACATTCCACTCGAGCACCGGACAACTAACTGGACTGCACTTTATTAGTTACACATAGTACATGCAGGTACAGGGACGTTCATAGTAATTTTATACTTTCTTTTAAAATCAGCATTGTCAGAATCATGCTTAAACTGTCTGCTGCCCAATACCCTGCAATGCTCAACTTGAAACTGCTGAAAGCCCAGTTTGGTTTTACGAATATCAGCAATGGTTCCGAATAGGAACTGAACACTTCCCCAAAAAAGTGAACGGAGGCCCATTCACTCTATGAACGTCCGGAACCTTCAGGATGGTCGGATTGAGCTAAATCTTGCAGTTTTCGTATTCCTCTTAAAATTCTTGTAACACAATCCATCCACAGAATTTCAAAATTTTGAACTTCATAACAGACAATTTCAATCGGAACGTTCCTGTACACATAAATTCATCTACTTCCTTTCAATTTTTTGGAGAGGTGTTCAGATCCTATTCGGATACTGTATGTATAGTGCTAATCCATTCACGTGCTTTCATTTTGAAAATATTGTTTTTTTATTCAAAAGAAGAAGCCAAGCTTACTTTCAAGAGCGTAGTCTGTATGTACAAAATCCGGTTTTAGTAAGATTGCGAAGCACAGAGATGCAACAAAAACAAGATCATACAATTCTTGCGACCTTCCGCATCTGGAAAAATGTTTAATATATCTTAAGATTCTTCTTTCTTTCTCGTTAGTTTAAAAAGCACACACATCAGAAGGTCAATCCTGATATCTTGAGATTCTGTACTATAAGAGTTTCATTTTCGTTTTTATTACATCTACATATGTATGTTGGGGTGCAGGACGGTAGAAGTTTTGAACCACCCCGTGCAAGTCGCATGTCGCATGGTTTGGTTTGTGTTCTACCTAGTGAAATACTACATCCGTACAATTTGGCCTGGACAGAAAAGGACCACAAATGTTTTGACAAAGTTTGAGTTGGTTCATTTCCCACCCTTCCATGTAATGTCCATTCACCCTTTTTAAAGTAAATATTTGGTTTTTCTCTACTCTACCTCAAGTTTAAGAAGGAAAATAGACTCAAACGGAAGAAAAATGCAGCATGCAGCAAACTCAAGATTTTACAAAAAAGAAGTTCTAACATTTCAATAAAATGAAGAAGTTACATGTTTCCGAAGGAGCAGACTAAAAACGGACGTGGCTTTCATAGCTCTTGTCTGATTTTATGTCCGAATTTACTACCTTCTGTTAGATCCGGCCAAAATTCTACACACATGGTTTAGACTCAACTGCCAAAGAAAGTTTTCTGAAGGTCTCCAACAAATGCATGAATTGTGTCGGTCACTGGGACCAGTGGCGACCTTAAACACAACTTCAAAACCCGCCCCTTTACTAATTATAATACAAAGGGCAATAAAAAAATAATTGTCTGGGAGCTTACATTCCAGTGAATTTGGGGCTGGTAAACCTTTTACTCTCGAAATTAAATTCTCGACAATGACTGCAATAATTATGTAAAAATTCGCCAGAACCAATTGATTTCTGCAAATTTTTATAACATTTCAATAAATTCGCACCTGAATTTTTCTTGGTGTTTGCAATTGCGGATTTTTAACCAACATTAGTATATCACTTTTGTTTTCCAGAATTGCCAATTCATACTTGCAATCAACTCCCTCTATCACCGGCGAAATGCCTAAAACCGGTTTAATAATAATAATAATAATAATCCAGATAATCACGTGATAATCAATGGGAATACTACAAAATCTATTAATCTCGAGTAAAGTCGTATCTGAAAAATTACGTCGTTGGGGTTGCGTTACCGTCGACGCCTTTTGTTTTTTCCTTTGCTCATTTCCCCTCAGATTTGTCATGGACTCAAACATTTCAGAAAAGACTGTTGACGTTTTTTTTTGCCTGAGGAGAGATATTTGTCACCGCCACAGGTTCACTTGGTTTTCTGGCTCGATTTTTTTTATCAAACGGTTAGTTCCTCCCCGAAGACCATAAATATCAACATCGTTTGTCATCCTTATTCTGACGCCTTCCTGTTACATCCTTAGAAGAATACGGGATGAAAATTGGAAGGAGTTCGAGTTAAACTGACTCAAATGAGACTCATTCTGTCATCATTTTTTATGACAAGGCAACAGCAAAGCAGTAAACTTTAAGAGTCGGAAGCCTTTATATTTAACAAATAATTCAGAGCATTCATCTCGAAAGCATCAAATCTGATATCTACATATATATTCACATACACGGATAGAGTAGCTGGTTTACAATTCAAACGTGTCCCGTTGGACTTTTTAAGGTGAAAGCTAACCCGGGAGTCTCCCATGGGCACCGTTATCTTCAACCATTATGTAGTAATGAGACTTTTTTAGAAGAGCTTCATTTACTAATGCATTCCACATGAGGACTAAAAAGAGACGAAGGTATTTTTAAGTTTTGTTTGCACATTCGTACATTTGGATTGTATAGCACATGTTAGCTTTCGTGAGCCCACTACATTGAGAAAACTTTTCAAATAACGTGTAGTGTTAATGGTTATTTTCATAATTAATTGGTCCTGCGGAGATATCAAAAAAATTAACTTCGGAGATATTCGAGAACAAAAAACTTCATTGAATGTGCCGAGAGGTCATTGTCATCTGCGTAATGGTCGGATATCAATATACCGTAAAAACCGAATTACCATTACACTAGTTGGAATCGTGTATTAATAAAGGTGGACTCTAATAATGAATAGAAGTTAGAAAATGGAATCATTGATCGGGTTATAGCACTTAAGCGACAAATGTTGACCTGATGAAGAGATGGCGAGGTTCGGATATCCAATACCGGCCAAAATTGGCTCAGACCTACTTAGAATGACTTCTGCTTTGGAGATCTGATTTCTAAGGCCAATAAATTTGATCTTTTTTCGAATAATACTCTTATTCCCATAAATCTAGACCATTCTTCGGTGATTGTTCTCTTGAGAGTATTGGACACACAAAACAAGGGACGTTTGTTAATTGAGACACCAGGAAATCTAATAACGGATTGGTTGCGTGCTTGGACTACTCACCACACACGCACGTGACTGTGACCGGTCTATTAACTGAGTAAAGAGACCCGGATCGAGAAATTCTATCCAAGGAAGCATAACTAACAGAATATGTATAAGAAAAATGAAAGAGACGATAGAGGAATATAATGGTGAAATGTTCCATCGGTAGGGGAGTAAGATGTCTTTTAAAATGGATGTTGTTTGTATTGTAATTTGTACGCGTCGTCAAGTCACGTAACGTCCGGACCATGCTGGTCGACCTGACAGTTAAAGACAAAGTAGAAAATGCATTGGATTTTCACCCAAAACGTAATAAGTTTATTTGCACTACTGCCATAGCTCCTTCCGTTCCATTCGAACATTTCCAACTACTGCATGCATTCCATGGAATCTAAGCTATAAGATCCACGACTCCATTTTCTTGTCCTTAGTTGCGTGATTTAGCTGAAAGCCCCTTCACTCCTATCCCCGGGGTTTCTTCCTGCCTTTAATTTTGATAAACTTTGCCCAAACACATTGTCTACAAAAATAAAAGGATTGATGTTGGCCATAAGTGCAATAAATTAGAGAGGAACCAACCAACGCTTTATTTTTTCCTCAGCTTCCCTTTTTACTCTCCTGGTGCCTCTCGTCTTTCCAGAATGTCTTCTTAACCCTTTAACTCACCAAATACAGGGTGGGTCAGAGTTCATATTGTTTTAATCCGAATATATGTACATAATTTGAATTTAAAAGGAGGAAAATGACCAAGTGGAAATAAACTTTTCAAAACAGCGATTCAAACGATATCTGTCCGAAAGATCAAACTAGATCAATCTAGCGAGGCATCAACGACAACCAGTATCTCCGTGTTGCAATGAATTGACGGCTATAGCGACTATGACCAACTTAATGTAAACTATTTTGTATACCATTGAGTTATTAAAGATCACGTCATGACTTGTACGTCAAGTGAGCGCGGTCGTGCTTGACCACCCTGTATAAATATTTTATAACTGACTTAAGAAAATGAGACCTAAGTATACTTATGAATCTGGCCATTGGAACAGCCACTCCGACAAAATCTAATGCCAGAGACATAGAAACGTAGAGAAAAGTAACGTAAGCCACATTTTAATATTTGACTTCAAAATCTAATACATCAATCATCAACCTTAACCTCAACTACTTCATATTTACTTACCCTTTACACTTCCACATTATTTGGATGGCATGTGTGTGTTTAGAAAAATTAAAATGGTTCATCCATACGGTTCCTACACTTTCTTTCTAGTTTGGAAAACGAATGTGGCCTTTGACACGGAAAAGAATTATTAGGAAGTGCGAAGAGGGGGGAAAAGTGTAAACGGAAGATTAAGACAACATTTACAGACGACGACTAATTGACAGAGTTACAATGTGTGGCCCAGCCCATCCCATGTTCTAATGTTTCCAACGGGTTCTGGATCCACTCTACACATTAAGTCTTCCAATTCCAATTATCAACAGAAGTGTTCTTCAGGGTTACACTGAAGAAGGCCAAATGCTTTTTAAAACATGGACCTTCAAATAACGGATGAAAGGTAGAATAGAGCAATTTTTAAGAATCTTTGGAATGGGAGTGAAAATATCGATTAAGACTGCGAAGGTTTAATTAGTTAATTCGAAGTAAAACACCAAGACAGACTGTCGGCTTATTCTATAGGGGATTACTACAGGGTAGCTCGTAACTTTTGCCCCTCCCCCTCTCGGCAACCCAATCAGGTGGACTCTGACAAAAAGTGAGATACGTATTTTGTATAGTCTTATGTGGGATCTAGGGAGGTAATCCGCTTGAAAGTCCGTTGCGCATAGCGGCGCTGACGAGCGTTTAAGTAAAAAACGAAAAGACCCTAACAAGTCGGTTTTTTTTTTAAAAAACATACCCAAAATAATTTCTTTTGAGAAATTTCTCGATCGATGACAACTTTTTTGCTATAATTTTATACAATTTTTAAAATTTTGTTGGAGAAAGTCGATTTTTCACTAGCAAGACATTTGGAGGGGTAAATCTCATTTTTTTTCACCACGGGGAAACCAATTTCTTTAGAATACCATAAAACGTTCAATAAAAGTTCATCTTTCTAGAATAGTAATCGAGGGTGGACTTGCTTTCCAAATGAGTAGAAATGGAGACCACAGGTTTATGATTTGGAATTTGAATGCAAACAAGGTGAAATATTCAACCGCTGTAATTGGAACTCGACTTCTATTGCCCGCACGTAGACCAGCTCTAAACCTACTTATTCCAAACCGTAAAGTCCAGCAATTGGCAGCTGGTCTAATTTAACGACTGTGGTACCTTTGTTATCCGGAGGATATGTATTCCAACCACCGGAGTAGTGGACGCTGTTGAATTCCAATTGAGTTCATGAGAACGGATGGAACAAAAACTTTTACGCCCTTCATTACTAATTTACGACTATTTTCTATTTTGCAAACTTCTCATCTTCTAAGGAACCAGAGTAGACGACTTGGGGTGGATCGTGCGAATTTTTTACAACCCTTTCCTGTCTGTACTAGCAATCCGAATCTTTGAATTTAAATTTCATTTCTGAGTGAGATAAGATGGTCCGGTCGTGCCTTACTCAGCAAGTAGATAGATTACAACACCAAATACAAATGTATAGGAACTGTAGGGTATTGTAAGGGCCATAAACTTTCTCAAGATCTTTTTACCGAAACCGGGTTCGTTCATTTGCATCTCTGTCAGCATATTTTATGTATCTATCATAAGGCATTTACTATGTTATTTGAAAGTGGCTGTAAAATACAAATAACAAAGGACACTAATCGGGTGATAATTCAGCGGCAAAATCTTCTGGTTGTACATTGTGGTTTCTTGAGAGTTTCTCAAAATTCCTGGCCATGGCATTGCACTGAAATTTTACCAACTGCCGTAGACTTCATATCTGTAAGTAAGACACTTGGAATTTGTCTACAGGCGAGGTGTTAATTTTCTGTTCCAAATAGCGTCATTGCAACGAGGATACGTTATTTTGAAAAAAATTTTGGCCCTTATCTATTTTTACACTTAAGAACTATACATTATGTAATACTCTGAAGTGTCGTGCCAAATAGTGGATGAAACTTTCTGAAACATTTTGGATTTGCTCCATTTACTAACTTGTTTTGCCAAAGAGACTTGCAGTTTTTTCGACACCTATTTAAAAAATGGGATACATAAAATATACTAGTCCATAATTATTCAGCTGTTTTTTACCCGACAGAGGGACGTAATGTATTTATACTTTGTTGACTCGTACTCTGTCTCTGTATGTTGCGAATACTGTTATTTCAGTCGTCTTAAACTTGTTATTGGCAATTGGCACACTCAGGTGAGTTATATTTTTGCAGATGGTGTTTTTATGGGCAAGTACTGTATTATTAGCAAGTAAAAATGCATAGCTACGTGATATTTTGACCTTTCTCATATCTGAAAATGTGTTTTGTTTAATGGATTTGATTTGATTTGATTTCTCTTCGCGATCTCATTTATACCAGCCCAATCCTTCGGTAATATTTTTTGGACGTTGTTCCTTTCTGTCTGCCTTGGTTTCTTGTCAGCTGTGTTTAGTAGTAGAGTAAATCAAACGGTTGCGGTTGGTAGAAGTGGATAAGGAACTCGGACCAACAGAATCAAACTGTGAGACATCTCACAATTTTATTTCCTTTGGAAGGTTGGGGTGCTTTGGTTCTTGATCTTGAAATCAAACCACCTGTGGTACTTTGGCTGTGGACGATAACAAGTAAAATACGTCTCTGTTGGGTAAATAATGTTGAATTTAACCAATATTTTTATTTGGCTACAGGGTGGTACAACACAATTTTACCCAGAGCAGAAAAGAAATTGTTAGTAAAGTTAGTAACTTATTCTTGACCGTCCTTGAAATACCATTTTAAGCCTAAGTGTTTCCGAGTTTTTAAAGTCAGAACATACTTTCAATCGCTTACACCTTATGGAAAATGTACGGTTTTGGAATTCGGTCGATTTTTTTATACGTTGTAGTCCTTTTGATTCTGAACAACTTCTGTGAAGGTTCTAACCCCAAAAGTCTAACCGTTCGGCCGCTATAAATACACTGTTGGGTAAGTGCGATGGCGTACGGTTACTTTCACTCTGCATCATCGCACAAGCCCAGCAGTGTAATTCTAGTGGCCAAACGGTTAGACTTTCAGGAGTAGTGCCTTCACAAAAGTTGTTCAGGATGCCAAGGACTACAACATATAAGATATCCAGCGAATTCCAACGGCGTACATATTTCCATAAGGTGTATGCAATGTCCTTTCTATTATTGTATTTATATATTACAAATAATTACTCAAAAATGATAAGACCTTTTACAAAATCTTTTGCAACTATTTACACTGTTAAGTAACCTGACTTAAGAACAGCCACAATCGTGTACGTATAAATAACACGTATCAAGTTATATTGTCGAGACCCTTTAATTGATTCAAGTAGAGGGAGGAAACTGGAGTTGATTAATCGCCCCCTGAGAATCGTTTCATTGTTGAGAGATCGAAAGTTTTGATTTCATTCCTTCATGACAGAAGTATTAAGTTCTGTACCATTCCTAGAATCAATGAGGTGAAATCATGCATATTCATAGCGGACTGAGACGCTGACTCCTGACACCTTGGTCTTGTAATCGATACGGTCATACCATCTGTATGAATGAGAGGGATAGCGTGACTTTGAATGAATTCAGATAAAACTAGACAAAACTAAACCACTAAAAAATGTGTGAAGTTTTAAAACATGACATGAACAATACAATGGAATCGGAAATGCGAGACTCATATATCGCCTTCGTCTGGCCGTCAAGTACTTGACAGGTTAAATATTTTGTGCATCACCGGTGATGGAATCTTTCTCATGTGAAAGGGTTCCAGCAGACACATATTTGGTCGTCTATTCGCAGGTGGTCGTAATGTACAGAGAATAATATCAGGGACACAATATTTTGTAGAGGATGCTCACATTGAGTATGGCCTAATTTCTTAGCAATGCCTAAATTATAGTCTCACGGCATTACACGCGCAGAACTGTAAACACTGGAGATGCAAAAATTTACTAAGGACGTATCATCACAGTTTTTAAGTATATTTTTTTTATATCTCTTGGTAAATCAAGTTTAACCTATTTTAAAACCCAAAATCACCGCAGTCACTTGTAAATTAAATTTTCAAGTTATTAATTCAAGAAGGCTTCCCCGGTAAAGAGTACGTTTTCGGATCAGATTCCTCTTCTGGATAAATGGGCAAGGAACTTCTAAAACGGTGAATGTCCACAACGCACTTCTTCCGTATGTGCATGGTTTCATCAGATAGTTCAGGAAGTAGGATTACCAATGGATTCATCGGGTTAGGATGCTGTCGAGCACAATCAATTTTACACATTGAATTCCGAAGTATAGGCGTGCCTTTTTTCCGTGGCGCAGTGAGTCCTGGTCCTAGAATAGATTCCACTTTAAATTCCTTGTCAGCCACACCAACGACCTGTTCAATTTTTCCCCAAAAAAAGTCAATTAATTTTTCATAATGTTTCCTAATCGTGTAATCCAGTCTTATTAACTAACTTGAACTGATAACATCCTTAGCTCCGAAGATTCCAATGATTTGCGACATTTCGTATTAGAAATCAGGTATTTTTGATACCACCTTATGACGTCTTCGATCGTTACCTTTTCAACCATCTTGGACTGGAAATTGGAAATAATATAAAACCAACAGTTCCGGGCGGTTCATAACCTTTTATCACGCGTACTTATAACTTATTGCTATAACCAGAAAAGGCGAGGTGTACTTTTTGTACAGATTTTGAGTTAAGATCAAGTGATTAGTGGCGTAGATCGCAGAAACTTACGTAAGAAAGGGTGAATGCTGTATAACTTCTAGAGAATCGAAAGTAAAAAATACCTGCTGTGATTCTGCTAAGAAATTGAGATCCCTATTCTGAATGTGTTTCCACTGCGTATTTGGGCAAAGGTCATCGTGATTACAGTGATATTGCTTCATTCCACGAAATTCTTCCGTCGTCATTTTTTCCACATGCTCATAATAATATTCTTTCATAAAATTGTTGATTCGTCGCATGATGTGATTTGCGCTGTTGAAAATGGAATGAAATCTGATTAAATTATTTAAATTTGTTAACGACGCGTTGAATGCTTTTTCAGAATTCGGTAGGATTCGATCGGAATCAAACGGATCATATTCGAACCAAATCTTCCGTATTCGTTATTGATTCATAATTTTAAATTTTAAGAGATTCTTCCTTAACCTGAATCGATCAGATTGGGTGCACAAAGATATACAAATTCCGTTGGCTGTTGAAATCGGCATAGCTTCAACGTTCACACTGTAGCACAGTTTCTCAACTTCCCGTAACTTTTGGAATGCAATCGTGGGCATGGCGTTCTGGAACAAGAGGACACCAGATATGTAGAATGTCCACATTCATTTAACATTTTGTCACAAATTATTTGATGGACTAACAGAGAAATAATCGCAGAGAAGTGCTGTGAAAGGATTCCCTGGCCCAATCTGGTAGAGATTAGACACGAACGTCGTGTTACAGAGTTTGTTCATATTCCGGACACGTAAAATTGTTTCACCCAGAGGTATTTGATAAGCCGACTATAAAAAACAAGATTAGAACGACTTAATCGACCACATCTTGCATCTTCCGGATTGGAAGGATTAAAAGATTAATTCTAAAAATATTGGTATAAGATCAAATCTTCCGTTACCTGTTTATATTCTACCTTTCCTGGAAATCCGCCCCACCTTCGCTTGGCTAAAATTTTATTCGCAAAGTCTCTCGCAGTTTTAGCACTCAAATTTCCCTGAGTGAACCCAATAATTTCAAATCTTGAAACATATTTCTCAATGGATGCTTTGAAGCCCTGAAAGTTTAGAGATGACAAGGTTTGATGTTTCTCCATCGTCGTCCAGTTGTTATTCTCGCATAGCCGTTCTTGTAGTTGTCTTTGGAACATTAGTTTGACTTAAAAAAATAACCAAATCTTTCCATTTCAACAATTGAATCGTAGTAGATACCTGTTAAGTGATTCAGGATTCATGAGTGCATTAAAATATCGCAAAAGTATTCTGTCTTTAGCGGCATGGAAATTATCACACACTTCCCATACTTTATCGTAAAATAATATCTGAAGAATGTAATCCATGATTAAGTCCAATTTTTGTGGGAATCCATTTGCCATGATTAAAATTCCTTGATCGATAGCGTAAACTCCGTAAAAAGTTCCTGCATCGAAAGCTCCAGATAAATTCCGCATACTCGAGCGGTTCAGAATCGCCACAAGGATGTCCAAGATTATGACACTTGTCAAGAATTAAAAACAAATGGTCAAAATTGAAAACAAATGGTCAAAATTGTAAATACGTGCTGGCGAATTGATAATAGTGAAACTAGAGCATCATTGAGGTACATACGGGTGGTTGTACATACAGGTTTCGCACTGTATTTTAATTTCATACGTTCTTGGATTAAACTCACCTTTGAATACAATTTGTGCTTACAGGTGACATTAAAGCCAGGTTATATCTCGTTGAAACTGCCTCGGTTGACCCGACAATGTGCCAGAATTCGAAACTCGGACCTTTGAGAATGAGGCATGGATGTGTCTGTGTATGACATATTAAAATTACGCTAACAATCCTTATTTTGTCAATAACAGTCTATTGTGAAGTCAATTTCTACCATCTCATTTTTCTTATCCGGAAGTGGAACAGTTTTGAAATCTGTAGGAATGAATCGATTTTCTAAAAGTGGTTTGAATATGGAACGAATCTTTACGGTTTCCAGTCTTCGGAGTAGCGTTGGTGGAACATCTGAAAATATAATGGATTACATGCAAAAGTGAAGAATTCTGTAAATGAACATTCCCAAAAACCACAGCGGATCTAAAAATTATCGGCTTATTTCATGTGTAGTTTCAATGGTCATTGTATTTGGCTGGATTAAGAACAAGTGGTTCAAATCCCATTCATAGTAATGACCGAAAATTGTCTGCCCGATGGATTGAACCCCGACCAGAGCCAAGTAGCAATATATAGCAATATATTGCCTTCGCGTAATCAGAATATTCGATACCTGCGTCGATTAGTTTTCCTGACCTGAAACGTGGAAATGAGTATTAAAATATGGCTCCAGTTGCTCGCAAAAATCAAAATATTTTGAAGTGAGCATAAAATTGGCTCTAGATGGGATGAGTAGTCGCAAATATTGTTGTATATTTGCAGGATTCCATTCCAGGGCCAGTGTTTTTGAAACGATGATGTGCTCTGGTGGGAAATATCGGAGACTGTCATCCAAGTCTATCGCGAGATTGTCTTGTCGATAATGTAAGTTTATGGCTTGTATGATTTGGCTTTCATCAAAGACACGCTTCTGAGGTTCACTCTTATTCAAGAATTTAATGTACGCAAACGTCGTATCCAGTACCTATAATGTAGAGTATTAATTAACGAAATCCAAAAGTTGCCTAATAGTTACCAAATGGAGAATAAATCAAAAGTAAAATAAGATTTACCAGTAACACGTTTCGCATTCCAAACTTCGTCAATTGAAAGTAAATATGAAACAGGTTTGAACATTCCGTGGCTTCATGTGCGTTCACACCAACTCTGGCTACAATTGCAGAAATTAAATACCTGGAAATGCACGTTATAATGTTAGTATTATTTTTTGAAAAGATTTTAAAATTCGGAAGCACCTTTCACGAAGATAATAGCCAAGACTGCCCGCTTGGTCACTTCCCAAAATAGACCCCAAGTAATCCATGGTTTTTAGCTTATAGTCGTCTAAGCGTTCAGGCGGAAGTTCCCAAGTTATGTGCAACTGTCCGAAATATTGAATTGATTAAAAATTAATTTATTCAATTATATATAGCTTTTCTAATTACGTATGTAATGAGTGTCGCTAGTACTTGAAAATAATTTCTTACCCAGTCCGTATCTTGCTTTGAGGCAACATAATAGAACTTTCGAAACTTATCCGTGTCAAAAGGGTACATTCGATCCGTGAGGGACAATTGTGGTATCCGTTTATTTGGAATGGCACTGAAATATTCTGCAACCATTTTCTCAATCACTGTCAGTGGTTCCGGAATCTATTTGATATAAGTATAATACACAATTAAGTGAAGAATTCGACCAAAATAAAAATCAAAGCTCAACCTCAATTCCAATAGTCATATGTTCAGCACTATAGTTCTCCCGATGAAATTTTCGTACGGCAGCAAGCAAAGTTTTATCTTTACCATCCGGGGGCTGAAGCGTTTTCATATTTCCCCAACTAAATTGACAAATCGGATGATCTACTTTACCACAACTTTGCAGAATACTTATTCGCTTCTCGTATCCTCCATTCCTTTTGTCTTGAAATTCTGAAATTTGTTAATAGATTTTATCATTATTTGATCACCTGAATTTGAATTAGGGTATTTCCTACTATAGTGTAGCTGAAAATAGATTTTTCACTGCGAAAGTGCTTGAAGGAAATAATCCGCGTCATATGAATTTACAGTGAAAATCGACTTTCTTCAAAGAATGTCTAAAAGATGACATCGGTAGACCGGTGAATTGGAAAATATATTTTGCATGTGTCATTATATTCGTGTATTCAAAAATCCATGTTTTAAACGTCCTTTCATGGCGATTTTTACATAAGCGCTTGTCAGCGCTGCTACACGCATCGCAATAGCTCCCTAGATCCTCCATTAGATTATCTATAAATGTTATGACTCACGTTTTCCCAGAACTCGCCCTGGTTAAGGAGCAAAAGGATATGGACCACCCTGTATATGAGTACCTAATATTATCTAATATTTACCACTATCTACTATTTGGCGTTCCTTCCTGATGTAACGCAGATTCATGATTGGAGAAATGAAAATGTCCGAGAATCGATCAAGAGCACTCAAGAAGGCTTCTTGTTCGTATTTCATATTCATAAAATAACGTGTTCGGTTCCCTCCAGTTGTACCGTTACTCTCACCACCGTTCGCCTAAAATATTAAAAATTCGGAGTTCACACTTGCAGACCAAAATCCACTGCCCTTTAAACGGTTTCAGGCATGAAATTACGAATTGAACAAAAGATGTCAATTTTAGAACAATATTTCTTAACTGACTTTTTTTTTTAAATTATGTGATATAATTTATTTGATTACCGTTAGAAACATTTCAAACTCCCCGGGAATAGGGTATTTTTCGGATGCTAATAGCATCATATGTTCACAGAAATGTGCCATCCCTAAATATTCCTTAGGGTCATTGAATGACCCTACCCCAACACTGAGGCAAACGGAGGCACTGCCGTGTTTTCGAGACAATGTGTAACTTTGTCGCTGATTATTCCCGTTGTCAGTAAATTCTGTCGTGTCGCATTCCTTGGATTCCTCGCTTTCATCTTGACCAATGTGTAAAACTTTCTTGTTAAATTCCAGCACACGTTTATCCACACCATTTTTATCTTTTGGAAAGTTTTCACTCGGAACGTCACAATCTGAAATCAAAACTGCTCGTAAACCATTCCTCAAACGGATAACTTTGTAACATTTTGGATCAAGTGGAGATTTTATAGGGTAGCCCAAAGTTTCAATCGGTTCACAATTTTTATCAGCATCTTCTGGTGGTAAACTTCTGTCGCGACGTTTCTTTCTTTTTGGCGGCAAATTGTTTGCGGTCTTGCTACGTCTATTAGTTGGAACCCGTTTTCCGGCCATTATCTTCAGATCAACCAAGCTTGCTTTGATAAATTAATTCGAAATGTATGAGAAATAATTCCGTCAAATATTTCAGTATTCGTCCGGCGAAATGTGACTCTTAATAAGATGATTCTACCTTGTTTGTCAACCGACGTTACTGTTTATGAATCAGAAACCATAGCGACTTTCTACCGAGTAAACGCGTTGGTGACGCCATTTTAGTTAATATTATTGAGGCAAACATATTTTAGCATCTGTGCCCAGGACATTAATTTAACCTGGGTTGGTTTTGACTCGCACATGGAATACCTTGTAAGACTTCTTGGAAATGTGTTGTATTGTACACGTACGTGGATTTTGATCGTGTCCTATGGACACCCAGTGAGATGGGTAAAATGTGAGACATGTTCCTAGAATTTCTGTATAATCTCAGCATCATTGTATTGTTTTCTATTTCCTTCTGGACATGTCTTTGTTTTAAAAAGTCTGATCTGTTGTGTTCAGGTTTTAGAAGGGGAATAAAGTTGGATTTAAAATCTAGTGTTTGTTAGGATGTGATGGGTCCTCAGTCACGGTGGCACTCCGAGTCATGACCCCTTCTCAACTTACGGTTTACACCTCACATCTTACTACTGTTTCATAGAAACAGAATCTTATCAAATCAAAAAGTTATACAGCATTGATGGTATAAAAACTTGAACCACGTGGATGAATCGACTACTCCGTTTGTCTTGCTTTGCTCCTAATGTGGATGTATTCAGAATACGCTGACGAGATAAACATTTGTTCGTTTTCAAAATCGTGGAAGGAAAATACATGTTTAAGAATTCTTTTTTAATCCTGTCTTATACGGGGTATCTCGTTGCAACTCATCTCTTTTTATTGATTTTTAAGCCAAGCTCTAAAATTCGTGGGAAAGATGATAGTGCACAGTAAAAATTTTCCTTTGCTAGAAGAAATCCGTAGTAAATACGCGTTTTATATTTTTTGAAGATTTCTTTTAATACCTTTGAAGAGAATAATTTGGCCATAAGAATTTTATGATTTGGACTGTTGGGGTTAAACCCAATGAAATGGTAGGAGTAGTTGGGAAAGAGTAAGAATAAATGTTTCAAGATTATTAACACCCGTTCTAAAACAATTGTGTGTTCTCGCTCGGATTACGATTAGTCGTCGGCCTAAGGAAAAGCGTGAAAAACGGATTCAAAATTCACTATGCGAGACCAGTCTCAATGTGTAATTCATTATGCGGGCCATGGAGTACATGTCACAGGCCACAAGTCAGGTCATCCATGAGTTAACCCCCAAATGTCTGTCTGTTCTGGCCAAATGAACATATAAACATTGACAAGGATTTAATGTCGAATGACTATTAAGAATAACTTCGATCGCAAACAATTGATGCCCATTAAAGCTTTTAATTAGTAATCAACTCCTTACTGTTACTTCCAATTTGAGATTCTAATTATTCTTACGGATTAGATGTTGATAAATTGCCCGGGACATACAAGGATTACGCACAATAGAAAAAGAAGAGAATTAGTGGTAAGAGTCGTAAAGAAGGAAGCCAAGAAATTGATTCGCCCCGGTTCCTTTCCCAGCCCTAACATTAATATTTGACAAGTTTTTCCCCATCCAAGATAAAAGTACTTGAAGCCGTGACAGTCCCAACTTTTCGGGTCACGTAATCCTTCTTGTACATTAACATTACATAATACACGCATGCATGGAATGGAATTAAGGAAACCATAAAAAGTCACCAACCGTGTCAAAATATGTCATCAAGCCGGGTATTCAATTATCACCGTACATACGCATAAAATAAATACTCGAGTGCATTTTAATGCTAACTTTCTGGACTTCCAATTCCTCAAAAATTCCCGAGGTAAAATTCTTGTCATTCCTCAAATTACATTTCTTCTTCAAAATCTTCTGGATTAATGATTCATTGGAACCCCACGGAATTACCATTGACGGTTCCTAGTCCCAATATGCAACCCGGAAGCCATAAAAGTTGAGACAAAAATTTCACTTTTGAGTACTCCTTGCACGCTTCCGAGCAGATAAAGCCTTCACGAATTCCCTTAATGTACAGAGAAGCTACCACGTGATAAATTTTTAATTAATCACAAGTAGTCAGTCAGTCGCTCAGTCCTCGATGCTCCTTTTTTTTATTTTGAAAGCCAAGACTCAAGTTGACGTAGAGTCGTCAAACCGAATGGATGCTCTTGAATAGTGACGGTAACGGTCGGGTTTACCAGCGCAGATCGACGCTATTTTTACTTGAGATAGTACAGGGTGGGTCATAACTGTTTTCGACATCTCCCAATATAAAGAACATATCTTTCACTCCTAGTAGTAGGAAACAACTCCAGTAGAGAAAATTTTTCTTCAAGGCAACCGCACCATGCGTGGTGAAGCCGCACCTTCAAAGTTATGGTAATAGTTCTGAACCACCCTGTACTTGAACCAAAAGTATAGGCCAACAAAAGCTGGGTAATTGATTATTCATCACTTTCTAATGGACATTGGGTTTTATAGACGCACGTCCACATTCAATACCTTCATTCGTATGTAGAATGTAGGTTGAGTTGGATCCATGGCGTTCGGCTCGCTCAGATCCTTGTTCAATTTACGAAGTGAGTGACGGACGGATGGACTGATGGCCCAAAAAAGGAAGGTTTTGGCCCATCTCGAAAGGTGCAAGGTGTGCCGACAACGAAGAATGATTGATTTATACAAACATTGGATACGACCAGAGAACGTGCCTATCCTAACAACATACATATGTATGTCCTCGCCAAAAACTAAATTCAAGGAAAACCTGAACCTCCACCAGTTTTAAGGTCAAATCCCGCTATCCTCAGGAACTACTTAATGTTTCAACTGGGCTAAGTTTTAAATCCCGATAGATTTTCCGAAGGATTTCCAAATTGAAACAAAACCATTCATTTGGGGTTTCATCCGCCTTACTGGACTAGCGTTGGCTTTCAGGAGTGGACAATATGGAAAGGAGTGCGATGGAATATGAAGTGTGTACACAACAAAAATTGATTTTAAATTTGTCGATTCAATTTTTCACACAAGTCGATCGGTTCGAAATGTTTTTTAAAATACTAACTGGTCGAAATAATGATAATATCTTCCAAGTGTTCTAAAAGTCCGGTGGATGTATAATACGCATTTATTTGAGATGGTTTGGTTAAAACTAAGCTCTTTACATAATAAACGATATCTCGGTGCACCTTCCGTGGAACAAATGGACACCGACCCAAACTGTACGAATCTACACGGCGACATTTGGGCAAGAATTAACGGCGAATACAAAAAATGTATCATTTCAAACCGTTATTTTTAATTTTATCTACGTATCTGCTAGTCAATCTCATTTCTCATAAATTATGCCCTTGACATCTTTTGCCAAAGGTCAGAGTCCTAAAAATGTGACAACTTTATGACCTTTTCTTTCCATTTTTAATTAATGGATATTATAATCGAGAAAAGAAATTGCGCTTCAAAATCAGCGTTCAGTAGTTTTATATCCAAAAGTTTCTGTGTGTCCTGCAAAATTTGTTAAGTCATCAAGATGAAATAAACAAAATCTTTATCTGTCTCTATAAATGTGTGCGTGCCTGGGCGCCAGCTACAGCTACACATGAATGGCAAGGACCGCTCTCATAAACAACTCAATAAAAACGATAAATCTGACAGCCCAACGCGGCGGAGAATGATATTCTTGTTTTGAAACAAATAAAAAATTAATTTTAGTCACACTAGCAAATTTCAATGTCCGCATGTCTCTCTCTCTCTCTCCAGGCACCACAAACAAACAAGCAAGTCAAAGTAAAAAGACCACATAAGACTGACATACAGCATGGGGACCTGATGTCAAACTCTGATAAACTTTGTCCTCTTGAAACGGAATAATGAGACATTTTGACACACGGTGCACTCCCTACTCAAATATTACAAACAGTGACTCTGGTCTTTCCAAGACTTGTTCAATTCAGTATTTCCCAGCGCAGTACATTTGCCAAAAGTGAAAAGACCTTCCCAGTTTTGGGCCCAAAGCTTACAACAGTTATGCTCGGTTCTAATTTTAAGTTATACAGTATTGCCCCAATGAGGTAGAAAAGTCGGGTACCACGGAGTTCTGTCATCGCAAAACTCAGGATAAATAATAAGTCCAGAATATAAACCCCCGTGTTCTTTTTCTAATTTTCAGAATATTCTAATGCGTGCCAAGACAAAACCTGAATTCAACAATGTATGAAGCCATGTCGAAAACATTTACAGGCAAAGCTAACTTGGATCAATTTATTTTTCTGCAAGTTAACCCACCGCGTATACCTCAAAGTTAGTTTGACCAAAACTATAGAGCATCAAACATGATTTTAAAAAACCGGTCAAAGTAGAGCAATACTTTGTTTGAAAATACACTGCTTGCGCCCAAAATGTATTCAGCGGGCGGTAAGGTCCTTTTGGAATGCAAATTAATTATAATATTAGAGAGACGACACCAAGGTAGTGGCAGTCTATTATATGAGAAAAGTTGGAGTCATCGGGGTAAAACTTCTTCGAAAATTTACAACAGAGTCAACGTCTTGGAACAAACCGGTGTCGTTTAGTTTGCAGGGTAGAATGATGAAGAGTTTTGGTTTTCAACCCGAATTCGGGTAGTGGTTTTTGGGCATGAGTGCATGGAGCCGAAAATGAATGCTTGGATGGTTTCACACTCATCAACTCTTCCGAAGAAAATCAGGCTAATCAAAGAGACTAGATTCTAAGAAATTGTATCTTTTTGCAAAGAATTGAACAAGTTTTTGCCATCGTCTTTGAACATCCTAAGAAAACTATATTACATAAGATAAAGTCTCGTTTCGATTACCACACCGACTCACTCTACAAATGTTACCCTTTATTTGCTCAAGATCTTCCGAAAGAGAAAAGCACATATAAGGTGGTTCCATTAAATTCAACCAATTGTTTTCAATCAGATCTCTTGCCTCAGTAGATTCTTGTAGGTTTTCTATCGAATTTGGGATGCTTGTGCAGGATGGTACACAATACATTACAGGAAGCACGGCTATACATTTTCTTTGTACTTTGTTCGGTATCATCCATCGACTAAAGTTTGCCAGATCAATTTGTTCCAAATAATATTTGACAATTTAATTTGTTTGCTAACGTCTTCGAGCATTAATATCTGGAGTCTTTTGTTTTACCAAACGCAGGTCAGTCGATTTCGATTCTTTCAAATGAATTTTTTAGAGAAGGTGGTTTGATGTGGTTCGGTGTGGTTGACAAGGGAGACGGCCGTACGAGCCAGGTGGTCGTTTAGCTAAAGTAGTGGAGGAGACACGCTGCATTGAAATTACTTTTAGCATTTTCACTTTTTCTATCGAGTATGCTGCAGTCCGATTCTGATTTCATCTCATGGGATTAATGCGTCCACCCGGTCTTGCATAATTAACTAGAACTCCTCCAATCAAATTATTTGAGAATTAGTTCAATTGGTAGGAATTAGAAAATCCTAATGAGGAAACCCAGGAAATGATGAGATGGCTGAGCGGGGGAAAACTGGACCTAATATTTTCCAAGTATAATGTGAGTCCATAGTGAACAAGGTCCGGATGATGAAGATGAAGAGGGAAATGATGAGATATAACTGGTCCAGTGGCGGGTAGTCTTATTGAGACTTCGGTTTTCTCCCTTCTATGGAATACGGAAGGAAGGAAGGAAAAAGGAGAATTTCGGGTTCGGGTGCTCAAAAACTAGGTTTTAACCATACGATGAACCAAAAACCAGCAAGCACTGGCAACGCACTGGCTCCCAATCACTCGCTTCACTACCAACTCTCGTCAGTTTCTCTTGGAACCTTGGCTAGGGTAGACGCTCACATTTTCTGTCCAATATTTCCCCCCACTGGAAGGTACAACGAGTCAGAGAAACAACAAAACTGAACTTAAGTCGTATCCGCTTGAAAATAAAAATCTGATCCATATTTCCCTACTAATATTCTTCAGCTCGGAAAGAATTTATCTGAGAATTCCTTACAGAAAATTACTGTTAAAATTTACCACACTAAAATAACCTGGAATTTTTTGCCGAAAAATTCTTATCGGCTTTAACATCAGAGCCCTTACGATAAATATTTCCCTGCGAGGCCCGCGGATCATCAAGTCCAAATCGGTCATTTGTACACAAAATCTTGAACACCATTTGAACACCACTTTCCGAAAACGTTCGAAAAAAAACACTTGATCACTTTAAATTGATTTGAATTGAATATATCTAAAATTTGTTGATGTAAATGAGGCGATAAA
The DNA here is from genome assembly GCA_034694305.1 of Protaphorura glebata. NCBI lineage: Eukaryota > Metazoa > Arthropoda > Collembola > Poduromorpha > Onychiuridae > Protaphorura > Protaphorura glebata. The sequence goes on along the minus strand of JAQFYE010000255.1, from coordinate 18,892 downwards.
ATAGTCGTTTCGGATAAAAGGAACACAATTTGACATGAGTTGTGGGGTCGAGCAAGAAACATTTTGAAAAACTTTATTGTAGAAAACAACTTCGAGTGCAAGAACGCAAGTTGAGTCCATATATAAGAAATTGAGCAAAAATCTGGGAATAGATTGTTAATAAATGTGAGTATAAGTGGTGACAGATAAACATGTAGGAGCCAGTTATAGAACAAAGAGGAAAAAAGGACTTTCTCCAGTCAGTCCGGTGTAAAATTCTAGGTCTGCCTGTAATATTGTGTTGAGTTGAAAGCTGGCTGACTGCCGTCAGTTTCGCCCTCCTGGTTGGCTGCTTCTGCATCGATTTTCCCCGTGGTTAATTACAACCGTGTGAAATGTTAATCCTTGCCAATCGCTAATTAGTCTGAGACTTTCTCTCCCGAGTGAAAGTACCAAGAACAAGTGGAATTGCATGGGAGAGACCAAAAACCTGGAGTCTTCTTCTGTGCTACAGAACTCCAATAAAAGACTCTGCCTTTCCAGCAATTCCATTTTCAGAGGCAAAGACATTGTCTCTGAAAATTGCTATTGTTATTCCTGCATCTATTTGAATTAACTACGACGCTGGAGAAAGTTGGTTCTACGAACTCATTTCCTTATTTTTATTTTCCCCCGACTCTTCAAATAATATAAATTCTGGTCGAAGGTGTTATCAAACGATCAACTCAACGGGAAGGCTTTTTAACGAGATCGGATCAGAGAGCAAATTGCAATCCTAACTTCTTGACATCATCAACTCGTTGTAAACCCGGGACGTTAACAAATTCTATAAATGACTGGGGTGTGAAACTGAAACTTGTTTTTCCGGAGAAAGTCCATGAATAGGAAATCCGAATGTGAATTCTTTCTGTCTGGGTCCAGCATAGCCCCACCACGACGGGTTCTGAGTGATTAGTCCGCTTCAGACCATTTTCTGTTCGTCAATTATTTTATTACACGGAATAAAAGCGATACTCGGCAGCGATCCGGATACCAGAATCAAGTCTTCGACACGGACAAGTAAGTTTTTGGAAATAAGCTAAGTTTCCTGTTCACTTTTTGGCTTCGCGTGGGTTCACAATCGTTTTTAGCTTTAAAAACATAAAAAGGGTGTGAGTCCGGATTCTCGCAGAAATTCATGGAAAAAGTGTGCTCATAAAATAATAAGAGGAACAAAAATTCCTCAAATTGTTATGTAATGTACCGGCCGGCAGGCTGACGCTCATAAATGCCCCCTCAGTCCTCGTTCAGTTTTTGTTTTCGAGGGATCATCAATTCATTTGTTTAACAAGGCATATCATTTTGAAAACCACCGCGAGATCAGACGGGACCATAAATCTTCCGGGTTTTATGACCTATAGCAAGTTGCCACACACAAACAATGGAATACATAGGGCATCACTTGCACACAATAGGGTTTTGTATTTTAGGGGATTCTTTTTTAAATAAAATATTTTATGACTGGTTGCCAGCGGCATTTAGTCCAAATTGTCACTCCCTCAAGTCCTTCCATGGATATTATGAGTGTAGGAGTTGAGTACTTTCTCCAGAATGTTTTCTTGTGAATTCCACGTGTCCGACATGGATGTACTGAAAATCTCGCTTCTCATTTCCATAAAAATTCAACGATAAAGAAAAAAGTACTGACGCTGAGTAACACAATTTGGAGAAATTGGGGGAAATAAGGGTTTGGATATTTTTTTTTCTTTAGAATCCTAAATCCGACAATATTCATGCCTCATGTCCTGTACTAGTAAAGATCTTCCAGTTCGGCCCGATTTTTTTTAAGAGTTCATGAACTGTAAACAAGGGAAAATATGTTGAGATGCACGTACATAAGGAAATAACGTTTCAAGTTCCAAGTTCTATGTCATGTCTAACGAAGAGATCCGGGTTGTCTGTGTACAAAAATGCGGGTATTTTATGTCATGAACGTGGATGTGTATGTGTGCAGGTGCAGCGGAGGTGATTCTCCCTTTTTCTAAATATTTATGAAAAATCCGTCTCATTTGAGAAGATTGTTTTGCTCCATGGGTTTTACTGGGAGCACTAAACTAAAGACTATACACGGAACTTTGTTCAGTTACTTCGGGAACTAAACAAACACTAAACTCAAAAACCGCAGACGAGGAAAACGTGTACGAGTTCTAGACTTAGTTTTTGAACCAGGACGACACATGCATCCAACTCTATTCCCTTGCTCCAAAGACTTGATTAAAATATAGAAAGGTATATAGCCATGATTTCGCTGTTTTCCAAGTAACAGACAGCATTTCACAATTACGACGGAAAAATTTAATTTCCAAATTAAAAATATATTCATCTAATGTTGTGCTGAATTTTAATCAATATCAATCTATGGACTTTTGATTAGTGATCACGATTGATGTTTCTATCTGTCAAAATTGGCTGGGACTAGATACGTAATTCATTACACCTTGTTGAGCATCACGTAAAGTTGCACATTTTCTAAATTAGCCTTAAAAAGGCCGGTGATTGGTTAGAATTAGTAAGCAGCTCAATCTCTCCAAAAAGATGTGTTTTATCCTGAGTTGTAGGATAGCAGAATTCAGATTTTACATATTTTAGTCAAATTACGATTTATTGTCTATTTCTACGAGGGGAAATCTTCCAACCCTGATATACTGGTTCAGAAATAAACCCCATTATAACGAATGCATTAATGCACTATCCCAATTTCTTTGTCATTGGGTATCCTCGGGCGACCTGACTCTCCGGCCATATTAGGGCACTTGACCGATTATAGGAAAAAACTTTGCTTAAGCAAGGTAAAAACCTCACAGTACGTCAAATCGGACTGAAATATACCAGGCCCGACCCGGGGGATTGAACCCCGTCCAAATAGGTTGTACATGAGATATGGCGATAAGTTTAGAATTTTACCTCCAAAGTCATATCATACTACCAGGGCAAGAAATCTAGCCACCTTGAAATGAGCAATTGCGATAGTGTCACTTGAGTTCTTACATCAGAACAGTATTGGTGTTCTTTTTGTTTTCGGGACGTTGTCCAACCCTTTTGTTCATTGTGAGTTCCTACGACATAAGAATAATAATATGTTGTAACCTTGATCTTTAGAAACCTTTAGAACCCTTCTGAACATACGTCCGTGTGATAAGGCATGGTGGGGTGTAAAAGGGACACTAAAAAGACTTTGACAGTTGGATTTGTCTGGATGATGGGAAAATGTTGTAGGACTCGGGATTCGGGAAAGGGGACATAATAAGAGTGAGTGAACGTGAAAATGAGTGTGAATGGATGACATTATGATGACGAATCGTTGTGCAAATGTCATAATAATAAAGTCCCCGCATTCGGTTCTCAATCCAATGCGGCGGTATGAATAAATGGAATCCAACATTTGAGACTATATTGTTCTAACGTGAAATCCAATGCACAGCGGCGACAATTTTGAGTATATTTTAGCCATGCATTTACTATATCCAAAAAATGACAACACCAATTTAAAATCTTAACAAGAGCCAACCCTGGATCCAAATTCTGGCTATTTTTTTATTATATGTGATAAGAAAGTGAGCAATCTAGTTTTAAAAAACTGGCAAATCAGTGTAGTTCTCCCAGCGGAGTCACCTTATAATATTTAGAAGACATGTTAACAGTTTGGAAGAACTGAACGTGTTACATTTTCTATAATTAGACTGACCCATGAAATTTTCCCGTCTTCTGTTTTCGGCATCAAAAATGACTTTATCATCAGATAAACCTTACCCACGCCATACCGCCGCGACTCGACGTGCTTGTGGTTAGGACATTGAGAAAAATTGCAACTTCATCTAATTTTCTGCAATTATGGTTTAATGGATTATCGCGCAGACCGTGGAATGGACGTCTGGGTTGACCATCATGTGCTGAGTCACTTGAAATCAACTATGTACTAATTTCATTTAGATCATATTTTTTACATTCCGCTTGTGACTTGATGCCGAAGGAATGATTCATTTTTGTTGTATGAATGGAAATGGAAAGTCAAGAAAGCCGGTTATCTCTCCTAACAAGACATACAAGGGAAATATGTATGCTGTGTAGGCGAATTTTTGGTAGTTCAACAACAAAAACTACATGTCCTCAAGCAGGAAAATAATAGTCAAAGTGACAAACAAGATGGTTATTTATTTCATGCAAACATCTGAAGGAGTTGAAATTATGGAAGGTACAGGGAAATTTCACAGAGCCGTGAATGCCTTTATAATTACTTTACAGCAACAAAATGGTTTAGGCAAGTAAAGTAGAGGGTGAGTCAAGAGTGTATGCTTATTCCGAATACCTTAATTGGGAAGGGGTATTCAAATAATATGAAACAGTCCATATAAGCGAAATGATTTTCAGCGTCGTCCAATGCAATATATTTCGATCGATTCTTGGTGGTGCGTTATCACTGAAGTTCAACTTGGTTTCTTTTGTATATATGATCTAATTCGTCTGGATTGTAAGACAATCAATGTGCATACTAAAGTATGTGTGGACGCATTAATCATACAGCACGAATATATTGTAATGCTTATTGTTCAAAACAATTTTTTCTGACATAGCGAACGCGCCGGGTATTGAAGTCAGATTTGTGGTAGGTTGAAAAATGCTAGATCTTAAAAGTTATTTATTTGAGCCGGAAAGAGAGTATTCCGAATAAACATTATTTTTGGTATACCCTGTACGTAAACAGATTGAACCTTCTTGTAATGCCATAACCGGCTGTGACCGTGGTTTGGAATGCAATAGAGGATAATCATATTGCATGTTCTAGTCTTCGCATCTTGTTTTGTTCATTAAAACTTGTTGAACAAGAAATTTCGTCGTCATCGTCGTCCAGGCCATCGACATCGTCGTGTCTCCGAAATTTGCTAACAATTCCAGGCTTCCATGAATTATGGCATGACGCTAAACCCAAAACCAGTCCATACAAATCAAGTTCTTAGCCATGCAAAGCCATTCTCCAAAACACCATCATTAATTGGCGGAAAGTGGCAACTGTTGTAAATATGTAAAACAACAAAAAATCCGGAGTTTACGGACGAATTCTGTAGGAAACTCCACATCTAAATACATTGTCTTTTAACTGTACACAAAGTTGAACTTAATTAATTGTCCTTTAACGATTCCATTTGAATTGACTGGACACTTGAGTGTAAGGACCGCATAAAATTTAATGTACTTTTTGGAGGTCGGACGAGATTATGAAACGGAAAGTAGCACAGTGGTCCATACGACGTCTCTTCCAGATTAATCGCTTAGGATTCGATCCCTTGTGCAGACATGGTGTTCTGGTTTTATGGAGAGGTGAGATTTCTTATAGCAAATGTCAAATAAGAAACGTGAAACTGAAGGTAGTCTATTTTGATTTTAGTGGTACCTTCTGAGGCTGAAACAAGAAAATGAATTGTTTAGTGACTAGTTCTTAACTCACTTGAATCTTCAAGTGAGTAGTTTGTGGACACGACACCACATGGGAATAAGAGGTTATCATTTTTTGAGGAGAAATAATACAAAAATTCATATTTTACGACCACCACCTTCACTTTCTTTCCTTTTACGCAATTCAATCGTCTGGAAGGAACCCTGGGAATTGTGATTGTCACAACTTCTAACTTGTTTCTGGAAATATAGTTTGGGAAGTTTTTTTTGACAGACAATCCAATGGATGGATGGGTTGGCGGCTTGGCTTTAGATGTATTCAGCTATTTTGAAAAGAGAACTCACATTTGTTGTTATTTCTAATGGCAGAATGAGAACGCAACATCCTTCACTTTTTTTTATTTAGTAGTACATAGTGGTAGTCGGTGCGAACAAGGAAGAAAGGTGTTATTAAACTTTTTAGGGTTGACATTGACGTTTATCTCTGGATATAATTCACAACCCCATACTGGGGGAGGGTATTTGGCACATACTAAAATATTCATCAGTTACAACGTCGTAGGAGTGTAGCAGTCAAGATAGCTTACATATGTTTTTTCTGCAAGATGTGATGTGATGTAATACGGAAACTAGTAAATTACATGAAGCAAAGTGTGGTGTGGTTTTAAGTAGCCGCATCGTAAAATGTCAATTTGGTACTTTTATGACACTTCTTACGAGCAGTTTGTGGTTGGAGGTTGGAGAAAAAGAAGAAAAAGAAAGCCAAGTTAATTTTGAGGAAGAAACCTTTTTTTACAAGGAAACTTCGGATAATCGCATTCCAGAACGTGTTTTTAAAGCCAATTCTATTGTTGGCTTAACCTGAATGAGTCTGGGCCGTGTCGGAGCTCCGAATTCCGTCTCGATTAAGCACATACCAGATCTTAGAAAGTAACATTTGAAATCACTACCATCTACAATGTGTCCTACTTTGTATGTCGTTAAGAGAAATTATAAACAACAGACGCACAAGCGACAAAAAAGGATTTGAGGACAAAGATAGTATACAAAATCACAAATTAGTCTCGAATACGAAGAAGAAATGCTAACCTGGTTACAGCAGAATAGATTAGAGAAGGGACAGATTTTTGTCACGTATTTTCTGCCTTCAGTCGAAAAAATGATTTTCGGTGTGACCGGCGCAGGAAACCCCTATCAGGGTCAACTACATAGAATTGTCGTTGTCAATTTAGCTGCTGGCAGGCCTGAAGGTCAACTGACCTATCGGTATTGAATATTGCGGATATAGCAGCAGCGCTAGATCCAGCGGCACTCAGGCAGGACGAATTATCTTGCTGTACTTTAATTAATCTAACTCCTGCCTTTCTTAATTGAATTCTAACGTACTTCAAAGGAAATTTCACTTTTGAAATTGAGATTAGTTAATAAAATTTTCCAACCTAAAGGTCTAATCAAGTATAGGTGGAACTTGCCAATATATTCCTGGAGTTCCAGCATTCTGTACCTCTAGTGCAGAACAAAACGTTAATCAAATTGTGACAAGACCGTGGTACAAATAATGCCTAATTTAAGAGCCCGGAGGTTTTAATCTATTTGGCATCACTCAATAGAACGGCTATATAGGAAATACTGTACAGGCATAAATCCACTGATATCAATTTAATATGACTGACTGGTTGATTGGCAGTGGGATTAATTAATTCCTATATTCGGAGTTGTTTGTAGTTCGAAGTTTGTAGCGTGGAATTGATATCTCTGTTGTTCGATTGTTGGGACCTTCCGGGTTAAATCTGCCATCGCCCTGCAGAGATGGAGTATAAGTTTGGTTAGATTGATGGACATGCCATGACAGTTGCTAAATGCTAATAAACTTTACAAAGAGAATGAATATATAAAGTGCTCATTACCCCGAGAGATCAAAGATCCCCTGGATTTTAATTTCTGACTACAGAGTAGTTCTCTAATGTATGTACGGTCATACCTTTGGGCCTTAGTAGCTTCAAAATAAATTTGCTCTAGCTCCCATTAAACCCGACTTAAAATTAATCCTCCCGCTTTCCTCTTCTTCCCTACAAATTTGCATTTCCCTTTCGATTTGACGACGATATTCTACTTTCGACTGGCATTGCTAGAACAGGGTGGCTCATAACGTTATGTCATATTACATAAATAACGATATTGTCATCTCTTCTGGACGGCTTCCATTTTTCTTCACCATTTCTGCTAAACGCAGCTTTCATGCATTTTGGGAGGTCAACCGCTCGAAGGACCACCACCAAGATTATAAATTTTCTTGCCACCTTCAATGTAAGGATGGAATTGTGGGAGTGTCAAATTATGAACCACCGTGTACATTCTTTCACTTCCAATATTTTGGAATGTTTACGCACTTGAGTAAACTGTAAACGTGGAGAACGTGAGTCCATTTGTTTCAAAGGGATTTTCTTCTCTTCTTTGTCGTCTCATTGGTTAGTTTACTAGTTAGATCTATGCTTTCAAAGTTTTCATAGATTCGCACTCTTCCTTCTTCTTTAGAACTTCCTTTTGTACTGCCTAAGTTTACTTACGTACTCTTAATTTCTAAGCTTCTTCCAAGTTTTTCACGGTGTTGGGCTCGGGCTGTCAAACTAAAGAAAGTGTCTTCATTCAGTCAATGCACTTTGTAAAATTCTCCTCCCCGCCTATTAATGAACTTTTTTCCGGTCGACTCTTCTTCAAAGTTTTTTTTCGCAAGTACGCACTACGCACAAAGCTTTTTCACGCATACATATGATGGAGCATCAGAACAGAGCAGAAGTGCCTTTAGATTCCTCGTGTTAATTTACTCATCAAAAGTTTTTTAAACATCACTCTCTCTCTTTACACACAGAGTCTACTTCTAGACAAACTTTAGAAATTCGGGTTTCGATTCATGTCCTTGACAATATTAAAAGAATTAATTAATATACATAATACCCTACCAGAATTGGGCCTAAGCTATAGCTGACGTCGGTTTATGTTTAGAAAAACGACCCAAATTGTGCCATCATGTCAAAAAATTTGTTCAATTTTGAAATGAGCTTTCACTTTTGACTTCAGTAGGCTTAGATAGTATTTAAGAAAGCGGCTAAGTCATTTCGATTTCGGTTCCTCAGAATAATTTGTCTTAAGCACTGAAAACCTGACTAAATTGAAAGTCGGAGAATTTATTCCTGCCTGCAGTGGACTTCAATGTCGAGTTAACGGTAGAATATCAGATGTGCTTTAATGTATCCGTATTTCTACTTATGGGATAACATATTACAAGTCGGGACAGGAGTACATGAAGAGATAGACAGGAAAATTATTAATGAGAACTCACAGGTCACAATTATAATTTGTGTTTGGATGACAGGTAGGGTCAGCCCACGCGTTGTGAGGTCTCTTCGTCCAAAGACTGGACAGCCGCGAGTACCTCAAAGTAATTAAAATAATAAATAAATAAATTATTAATTGTTATTTTTCCCTTTCCCCCTATAAAATGTTCACGAGTTTCATTCAAGGTCTCAAATATTTAACTTTCTTTCAGTAGAGCATGTACCCAGTAGTAGAACATGCGTAATAACAATCCGGTTAGAAAATAAGGGCTACAATGTATTCCTTTCCATTCAAATAAGCCGACCTCCGTTTGAATCTTTTAGTGTGGTGAACCCTAAAAGACCATAAAATTTTAAAAGTCTCTCGTATCCTTATACCTTATCTTTATTTAGAGGGTGTTTCATGCTCTACCATCTCACTTCGATAAACTGCTTTTCTCTCACAGTGGTCGAAATTATCCCAAGAATATCGAAATATTCGATGAACTTCTACTTTCCATAATTTCTTAAACAACCCTGGTTTAAGTCAACACATTTACTATTGACAGACTGTTTGAAAGAGTCGGATCCTTATGGAATACCCTGTAAATAAAGCTACCCACGGATGCGTTATTCAAATAGTAGAGAGAGGAACGGGTTGAAATGACGACTAGGGGTGGGTATCAACTGTCAAGTAAAAATAACAATTAATTTTCTCCGTACATTCCCCAACAAAAGCTCATCCTCCTCGTCAACTCTTTGAGACACGTTGTTCCCTCAAAACTCCTGTCCTCCTGAGTAAATACGTAAATAAAGCCCTCACTCAACGCATTGAATTCTATGAGGAAGATGCGGGCCAGGTCTATAATTATCATCTTAGCAACTGTTCCTAAGGATTCCAGCTCTAACCAGACAGCCAGGGATCTTTTCTACGCTCATTCAACGCCTGCCACACACAAATTGAAAGTTGAGAGGAAACTAAATGAGTTGACATGACACGGTTGGGGACGCTCATGCCTCAAGCGTCCCCTCGCTTTAATACATCCGAAATCCGATTCCGCTCTCAATTCGAATCCAGAGATGTAAACTAAAATTTTATGGGTTCCAGCGATTCTTCCTTTCCTCACTGGCGATGGCGAGGCATCAACGCGTATAAATTTGTAGTGATACCTGACCTAGGCGACCCCGGTCGCCTAGGTCAGGTGTATAGGTGGTCCCGATTTGTACATGTCGCGTCGTACTGGACACACAAGCCCAGGTTATGTTTCACGAGTACATTACTGGGGTCATGAAATTCGACCACAATTTGGTCAAGGAACTAGAAGTTGACCTCTCGATACTCTTCAATAGAGTAGCCATGGTCTTACACAGAATGTCAATTTTGGCGATTATTCGACAGGACACTGATATTCGGCAATCTCATAATTGGACTGTTCGTCGGATACTACTATCCGCATCATTTATCCGGATTTGATGTTGTAATTCTTGCAGAAATTCGCCTTTTGGTACTGTTTTTGAAGTAGTAACCTCATAGGAACCAGGAAACACTGTTAAGCATCTCTAGTCACCTCACCTGTGATTTGTGGCCATTATCGCATAATATTTTAATCTATACAGCTCAAGCTTTAAGTCAAATTCCACCCATTTGTTTCACCCCAATATGGGATCGTTGAACAGATTTACATACAGTGTAGTGAGCCAATTTGTATTGCTTTTGAGTTTGGAACCGAGGATGTGCGTTGTTGAGCTTGTAGTGGTATTAGATACTGAAACGTGCTGAGTTGGTCTTATTTGGAAATAATGAGGTGTTTTGCTCCCCGACATCCACAGTTAAGAATGAAGCAAAAGACAGGTTATAATTAATAACCATATGTATGTACAAGGAATGTATTTGGATGACATGGTGGGCTAACGAGGTTCTTTTGAACAGAGACGCGGTGCAGTGGATAGGTTAAGGTTATGGAATGAATGGGTTGGAAAATATATGCATGTATATTTGTGTTTGCATGTATATTTGGAAATAAAATAATATCTTGGAGGGGATGGAAGAAAAGTCTTAACATTTCTTTCACAGGATAGAAAATAAGAAACAAAATAGACGGAGGAAACCCTAGTAGGAAGATAACCCCTACAGACATGGTTCAACTTTAAGTACGACAGGAATTCTGCTTACAAATGGGTCATTTCCGTTTTTGCTCGCATGGTTGCCCCGGATGGGGGTCCAAGAGGTAATGCGGAAAACGTTGCCCTCCATGAACCCGCCCGGGTCGCTCTCAAATGAAATGCTCTACGAGAAGGAAAATGGCCAAAGAAAAGCAATACGCAATATCTTCAAGTTACTTTACTTTATGCAGTTTACTTGGCTAATCAAAAATTCGGGGCATATACAAACGAACAAGCCCACCGAAAAAAAGGCAGGCAATACAACCAAAAAAGCTAGCTAAGGAAGCAATCGCAAAGCAGTTGAAGGTAATGATAGCATAAATCAACAAGTATTACGCTTGACTACATCACATCCAAGAAAAAAGAGATGAATTTATTTCTGACTCTACTAACATTTTTGACTTCATTTCACATAAACCGCCTCACCCACTTTCCTGGACGCACGCATAGTTTTAACAACACAACAGAAAAAAAACGAAATTAGAAGTTAGAAGTATAATTCTGGTGGCAAAATGGGTATTTCTTGGCAAAAAAAGTAGCTTCCATTATGTTTGTACACGCGTATGGAGGGAAATTGCGGACATAAAGTTCATTATATCGCCCCCACATTATAAAACTACGACCAGACCAGACCAGACCAGACTAGGTTTTTCCACTTAACGTGAGTAAGGTAAGGAAATGGAGCGAGGAATACGAATAAAGAAGCACTATTATGAAGTTTATATATAGACATGGAAAAGTATATGTATGTGTTAAAAAATGAAGCCAAACTGGTTTACCTACCTTTCTTCCCAACTTTGAATATTGGAGATCTCAGGGCGTATATAATGAAGAAACTTACAAGAGGGAAGCCCAAAAGGTCTCGAGATCATTAATTCATCCTGGGAGATTTCTATTCTTATATGATCTCAATATTATTTTACCCTTTGTGTGCTAGCACGACTTCAGGGTTCGGGTCCACGAGAATACAAACTAGGGTAAAGGCATGCAGGGTGTCCCATCGATATCGGAACTGTGAACAGAAATTCGGCTCACAAATCAGTTCAAGTTATTCTGGACAAAATTTTCTAGCGGATTTACGCAATACTCGATTTTACGAGATACGTGTCATATCAGCTTCAAAGTGACGTGTTAGACTAATTGTGCGGGTCCGACGAAGAACAGGGTATGTCGAGTTTGACCTCGGACATATTTGGTGCCCATGCCAGCGAATTGGAAATTGGGGGCATTCAGATTTAAGGCATTCAAATAAAATAAGTTCTGTCCATGTTGAATGTCAGTTTTTATTTTTATTTATTCCAGTGCAGATTAAATTTAATTTTTTTAATTTTTTAATCTGGACCATAGTAAAATAGAATAAATATTGGCGTTGAGATGAACATTTGAATTTGAATTTTAGCCGGTCTCGTCATATTTTTCTGTGAATGGCCCCCAAAAATTTGTTGATTTTTGAAAAATAACAAAAAGTGATTTGAGAGTTTGAGGTACCCTGTTCTTCGTCGGACACGCATAATTATGGATAAGTTGCCCGACTTATGTGACTCCCTGTATATATCCTCGCGTATGCGTAAGGGACAATTTATTACGAGGGAAAACTTTAAATTTAAAACTCGAGCTTATGCCATGTAATATTTTCTACAGCCATTGTGCTTGTAATATACTTTGAAATGAAAAAAATGATGGTTAGATACGAATATAGTAACGAAAGGGACGTTGTAGTTGTGGGATGTAGCTCAGGATAACCAAGGTCCTGATTAATGTTTGTGTCCGAATATTTCAGATCCGCTGGCCATGAAGCTCTTTGTCTTCCTTGTCGTCGTCGTGTGCTCTCCATCATTCGTCCTCACGGACTCTGGGCTCAAAGGTGAGGTTTCTGTGAACTTTTCAAGACGCTTCCCCCAACACAAATGGCGACGGGGACTCATTAGTCATTTCATATTATCTCTCTGACGTCCCTCCAGTGTCATGGACAGGACAACACAAACATCAGCTCATCATATTATTATTATTATGCGTAGACAGAAACTGGTATACCATATGCGATATGTCTGAATATTTTGATGAGCCCTTTTGACGTTGAGTAGTGTTCTGAGTCATGTTTGCAAATTGTCCAAAGTCAACAATTTGCAATGGAAGCCAAATAATCTGACTTGATTTTTCTTCCGGCAAGCAATTAGAAACCGAAAACCCGACGTGTCTAAGGCTACGCGACAAACTTTGAGACAGAAATCAGGCTATTTCAATGTCAACGTTTAGTGGTCGGAATCGGAATTTGTGCATGCTTCTGAATATGCCCGATTCGATTATCGGTTCATTTTTACAACATTTTAGTAACGATTCTAATTGATTACACGTTAAAACTAATTATATTCCACTCAAACTATATAAACAGGTATAAGGTCGTATTTTTCGTACAGAACTGCTTGATTTCGATTTTATTAAGGCAAAGTACCCCCAGTAGTAGGGAGGAATCTGGGAAAGTTAACCTATATATTTACCTAATATTTTTATTTTCAACCAGGGTAGCTACTCCATTGATTGATTGATTGATTGATTGATTGATACGTGTTTATTTAAGTCATTAATTCCATAGCTCACACAATATAATTGTAAAATCACATTACTCATCAGTGAGTGTCATTAATTCCGACTTTAACTAACTTAAATTTAGAAAATAAATTGTGCTTCACTAAGCCGTTAGAACCTGAATGACGAGTTCATTTTAAAAATTAGAGAATCCCCTATTCTGACTATTCTCATTGTCATGAAGTGCACTCGAAGTCCGGTCCAGTCTTAAAGAAAATAAAGTCATTACGAAGTAGTTAAATGGGCGTCTTCGGTCGCGCCCTTCTTCAAACACGTCTTTTACACAAAGGAGACTAGTTAGGTGCTCAGATTAAGGATTCAAATTCAAATTCAAAGGAGTGGACTTAAGTCCCTCTTCTAGTGTTCCGAATTCTCAGGCTACATTATACTTCTACTGCATTACATTACACAGTAACGAATAATGTTCAAAACTGTTCATTCCGAATCCCCGCCCACGCAATGAGTTTTTGATTCTAACGTCTGATAGGGGAATAATTTATTGAAATAACCCGAGTCTCATTTCCAAGTTCCTATTCCTATATGTAGTCCTAAAACCCACATTACAAATGCCTAAAAACAGTTCAGACAATGTTTTCTGGCAGTCCAAGAAAATAAATTCAAAAGGTCATATGGCGAACCGAATTTAGACCGTAGCGTAGAGATAGAATTTAGTGCTGTCGAGTTCAGATAGCTTGGCAGTGAACTTCAATTAATTGTGTGTATTTTTGCGTCAAATGTCATTTGAACAAGATGAAAGCTGAGATTCATTATTTTGTGAGTGTGTCAACCCTTGGGCCCTTTAGCTTTTGTTTGATGACCAAATAGACGCTTCGTGGGGAACACATGCCAGACCAGAGCCATTTGTATCAATAAAGGGACTCTGTATGTACACATGGATACGAATATTGGAATACTGTACATATTATATTTTATCATTCCCTTGAAAATGTCCTCCTTTGTAGTTTTTCGGGTCCCTATGCCATGAATGAATGGATTGACAATTAGAGAGGCGTGTGCTTGTCGTCTGTGTCACGGTTTTTGGCAGGTATGTCATTATGTCGTAGTATAGAATTGAACTAAATACCAATTACCTGGTATTCTAAAAAAAAATGCACACTCTGTTGTGTCCCAAGACTGGAAATGAAATAATTTGGTTCCCATGAAGTAACGTGGGTTGAAAATAAAAAATGTTTAAAATAGAAGTACCGGAAAGAATTACCTTTATTAACCGGTGCAATATTGCGGTCCATAATTTTGTCCCGGATGTGTATGTTCGTTCAACCAACGGTTTTAGTCCTCCCGAAAAATTGAAAAGGATTTGGTTATTCATGTTTCATGTACTTGAACATGACGACACAATGATTCAATTATCTTCGCCTTCAAATATTAAGAATGAGTTTACATAGTGGTATTTCCTGTTTCTCTATGTGTGGGATTAGATCCGTCCGGCAAACATGGTTTCGAGTCTCCTTTCTCCTGTCAACTATTTTCGTATGAATTAGGTGTAGCTTCCAAATTGAAAGCAAATACATAATCTCCTATGGACATTTTACGGACGGTGAACATAAATGACTGATAATATCATTAAAATTAAGTTGGGGTGCCTAGGAATGTCGAACGTCGAAGAGGCACGACCACATAACATTAAGGGTCGAACTCTGTCTGTTTGCCGTTGAATTCATTTAATTTTGAAGTGGATGTACTCTAAATCCATTTGAAATTTGTTTGCTAAGATGGAAAATATGTAACCTTTTTGAGAATTGTGTGACAACGACCATCGCCAGTCAAGTTTTTGAGGGTCGACGACGAGTTTGTTGAACATAAATATTTTATCTATCGTTCCTTTTCCAATTCGTCCCCGTTGTCGCTTCCACAATACAATAGTGCTAGAAGGTTTATCAATTCAGTTCATCATCGTCACATCGACATTCGATTCCACATCACCCATACTCCAGATGTGAGGGAAAACATTTACTTCGTACAACTTCTCATTCTCAACCCTCAATTCATGATTTACAGGACAACAGCTGATGATACGAGAGGAGAGGGTGACAAGACAGACTTTGTAAAACTAGAATGTTATAACTCAAACCACTTTCAACCTAGAACTAGAAAAATTTGTTGACGGACGGGATCGATTAGAATCAGTTCAAAACTACATAGAATCTAGTACTTGTCCACACCAGGTTCAAAGTTACCCAACGTTAGCGGTATTCAATAATATTTTAGAATAGTATTTGAATTTTTCTGAAAATATGTATGGAATGGGTGTGTTTTGGTGCTGGGAATTTCTCGAGCCTCTCAAAATCTCCGAAGAACGAATTAAATTTCTATCTTCGTACAAATGGGTTAGATGACCTATCCAGAATTTATTTCTAAAAATAGAGCGCAGTCTCAGTTCTGTTTAATAACCTGTTCAAATCTGAAAGTGAGCAGTACAAACCTATGGGATTTTTAAAGCACACGCGAGCACGATAAGATGTAAAATTCTTTATCAATGGGATATTCAATCATGAGACTAACGAGACGTCAGAACACAATCTCTTATGTTATACAGTATATACAGTTGAGTCATCGATCCCAAACTTGTAAAATAATACACAATTTCTCGGGGCCCTAAATTCCGAACGGAATTGTAGAATAATGTTGCACAATTTGTAAATTGTAATTCCGGTGTCGAAGGTTTGAGTTTAGTCTAGAGAATCGACGCCGACGACGACATAGTACATACATAACGTTGTGAGACATGTAGATCTTTGTTACTGAAAGTAAAGGATTGAAATAGAGAAGAAAATTAAAAAGGAATGATTGACGAGGAGGAAGAGTAAAGAGCATGGGGAGACGACAGGGCTCGTGGAAAAGTGGATGACAAATCCTTTTTTGATACGATGATTGGTTTTCGGTGGCGGGTTCGTGGTTACGCTTCTCCGTCAACCAGACACCCGCCAAAACATTACTTCTTACTTTTCCCCTTCCCCTGATTCAGCTCCATCAAATTCAATTCTACAGGAAGTAAAATCATAATCTGATTCAAACACTTTACATTACATCAAAAAGATTATCCTTTAATCTTTCAGAGAGCAATTTAATTAGATATCACCCACTGTCTTGAGACTTGAAAAGCACCGCAATACAATTGCAGTGCAACAAATCATAAACGACAAAGCCTGGATCAAAAGGACACCGCACAAACTTTATGGGAAATTTGAACCTCGTACGATTTACCTGTATTTTTGATATGTTCTAAGGAATTGGCTTAGTAAACAGCTTTTGTGAAGGTCCCACCCACAAAAGTTGCATGGTTTGGCTGTTAGAAATAAATAGGGGGCATGTGCTAGTGCTACACGGCCTTCGGGGTAGGACCCAGGGCTACATGTCAAAAATGCAGCCAAATCTAACAGGGTCCAAATTTCACATAAAGACGTATTTTGCTAAATACGCTAAATCGAGGAATACAGATTTATGACGGCAAATATAAGGTGATTTCTAGCACAGAGTGAAACAAAGGCCGGTCGTTTCAGAGGTGATCGGCAATATACGAGGCAGGCGTTACGACAGTTCTCATTGTATAACACACAGATGTTCTTACAGGGAAAGTCCAAAACTGAAAAGAAATTTGAAAGGCCAACCGCCAGCCATTTTTGATAGTTTGTGTCATCATACGATTGGAAGGGTTTTATAAATATCAGGTAACGTCTAGGTCGTTTTTAGAATATTCTGGCAATCATTTCACGATGTTCACGAATGGTTTCTTTTAATGATTATTTAAAGAGTGAATTATTCAAAGTCAAAATGTTTTGGTTATAATTAGAAAAGCGAGTATAATTTGCAGAATAATATTCATGTATCGTGACCACTTGAAATGACTAGCACTGAATATTTTTGCCAACTTGAATTTTATATCCAGATACTGTTCTAAGGGATATTGGTTTAGCAGTTCATTCACATTGTTCTATTTTTGCATTGTTTTATTCAGGTAATGAACCGAAAATTGATTTTTGTAAAAGTTAGACTTTGAGTTAATACGGAACACACACGTACATTTTTATTCGTGTGTAACAACAATAAACTTTGATGTCTTAATTTAGATACAGGGGGTCGCAAAAGTGAAATCGTTTGTTCTGCAGCCCGCACTGCGGGGAGTTCTCAATATATAATTTTTAATTTTGGCTTCTAAAATGTGAGTAACTTAAACTGAACTTAATGAAACTTTTGAAGTTTTTAACATAGAACAAGTGCGGAAACTTTATGCTCCTACCTTACCACGAAGAAATCATTACCTGTCAGCGTATACTTATCTTTATGATTTAAGTATGTGTACACACACCATTATACATAGGTGTGAAAACTTTACACACAAAATTGAGTGAAAGTTTTAAAAGTAAAGAAAATCGTGACAAGATGCCATTCAAGAGGTTTTCCGGGAATAATGTTTACGTTTGCCAAAAAGCTCATGAAGTTATCACGCGAGGTTCAGGCTGTTTGTAAGCACTTCCATGCGATTACTGACTTTCCAAGATTTAAAAGCTTGAGGGAAAATAAAGTTTCCTTTCCTTATGGCCATTATCAAGTCGGTCATTTCTTTGTTTCGTTTTGGACGGAAATTTAAGTAATTCCAAGGCAGTTAAGCAAACTCAATCAGTATATTTATCCTCTCCATAACTGCAAATATTCAGCATTCCACTAAACATTAACAAGGTTCGTAATGTGTAAAATGCTCGGGATCCGGATTTGAAAACTAAAATATGCCCTACTTCTTGGAAATAGTGATATCTGCTATGGTTTTGATTAATCGTTCTGTTAATGTCCACTTCCTCAGTCACTTGTTAGTTCAGGCTCCCCCATAGTTTGTTAAATAATTGATAAAATACATTCCACTAACTATGTGGCACAGAATTTTGGAATTTTGGCAAAAGTATGGTCTTCCGGGCAAGTCAAACTTCTGCCAAACATGATAGTGATCGCTGACAATATATGCAAATTCACAATTCCGACTGACTCATTATTGGCATGCAAATTCTGTGAAATTGACATCGTTTGTTGCATAACGCTGTTGGAGATAACTTCAGAGCTGACCCCATATGTTCACGCCGCTTCTGGTATGACCTGAGGTCACTGCACGTGTAGGTCTCTATTGTTTTTAGACCACCATTATTTTTCAGAGACTGCATTAATTACATCGATTAACTAAGATTCCCCGGTAAGAAATTGCGAAACACAGTTTGTAAAAAGTGGTTGTAGGAAATGTACCCCTAGTAGCAGGAAAAAAAACCTCTTAAACTGTCTTAAACGTCATGACTACTTGAGAGACATTAAAGCCCGAACCATAACGAAACAGCAAGGTAAGGCTCGGATCAGATCAGATAATTCGGATAAGATATCAGATCAGATCAGATACGGATCAGATAATTTTTAATTTT
>JAQFYE010000254.1:0-44199 GCA_034694305.1 Protaphorura glebata | reverse complement strand
TTCAACAGAAACTCACTTTCCGTCTCTTAACGTGGGGACGGAATTTTCAAAAAAAAACTTTTGGATTGCCACTCTATATATATTAGAATCTCTTTGGGATAAACACTTTTATAAACAATCTTAGATTTCCCATGCTAAAATGATGAGAACAAGGAGCCCCCCTTTGGTGTTTTGTGGATTTCAGAATGACCAGTATAACTTTAAAAAATAGGAAAAGTCCACCGAAAGGAAAGACATAAAATTAAGAATAGTTTTGTAGAATTATTGAGTTCAGTAATTACCCCGCCAGACACTTTCCTTGTGCAGTTTGTGAATGAACTAACTGACGCGTGTCACAGTAAATCTCTTAAGAAACTTGAATGTCGAGAAAGGAGGCTACACCCACGCAATTCCCTAGAAGGGATTCACAGATTTTGTTACCAGTTTCTAACCATGAAGTAAGAATTTTTACGGATCAGGAGTTCATCAAATGAAGTTTGATCCCACGTACTTTCAGAACTAGTGAATCGTTCTAATTAAACATTTAAGTCGCATTCAATGTCTAAATGGGAGTTCCATATGGCACGGCATAATATGTTCCTTCGCCTTCATACTTTGACTGGAATTGATACTTATTCATTCTAGTTTCCAAGTCTGGTATTTCAATGAAGTAAGCTGTTCCAGACAATATTTCAAACCGTTTACTATAGAATCTCCGATAATTCTGAATAATTTGACCATTCTCTCGATTTCATTAATAGCTACCGATATAGGAGCTTTGCCCTTTTATAGCCTTATATAAAGAGGTGTTCATTGGCGAGATAAGGAAGTGGTACACTAATAAAAGTCACTTAATAAGACAGTCAGTTTGCATACTTGTATGTGTGACTGCGTGGGTATAGCACACTAATAAAGAAACAAACAAACTCAGTCGCAGACTACACCATAACATCTTTAGACAATTTCGATTTTTTCCATGATTGCTATGATGATTACTTGAAATGAAGTTTTCGTGCAGGCAGTTTAACATTTTAATTGGGGCATCTTCCGTAGACCAAACGGAAAGCACCCTGCTCTTCGAGCGATTCGACTACGATTAATGGTCACATTCGTGTATTTTATTTATTGACAATAATGTTTAAAAGAACACTCAATTTTTATTTAATTGTTTATGTGGTGATAATTCAATTGTTCCACTTGAATAGAGCCAAATGATGAGCCAGACTTGATTTACCAAGTTTTGAAGCAAGCGACGGACATGAAAAAGCCTGGGGGAGGAAGCACTAATGGAAGCGGAGGAAGTGGTTCTGGAAATGGACTTCATGGTTCATCCCAAACCCTTCATTCTCAACATGAGCAATTTGGAGGAGGAATGTTTGGGAGTAGTGGCGGTGGACCATCCTCTGGGAGTCGAAGATCCAATCCGACAGTTAATGTAATTGGAAACTCGAGTCATTCTGGGTCAAATACACCCGCATTAGCTGCCGCTCAAGCAGCTACCTTTCATCCAAGTTCCTCCGGTAAGTAAACGAAATCTGAAGGAACGAAAGGAAAAAGAAAACACGAACAATCGATTACAGATATTTGTCATTTCAGTCTTATCATAGAAAAAATGTAATAATGTAATTGTGTTATGGATTCCAAGAAAATCGGTCAGTCACATTTGAGAATAATGTAACTCATTTTCCGTTAACTACATATCTACTTTCTGGAATTAGTTTTTGTCTAGATTTCCTTAACTCAATTCAATACATTATATTCTTGTTCTCTCTCCTGCAGTACAAATCTCCGCTATAACTCTAGATTTATTTTTGGAAATCTGCGGTTAAATTATTCAACCACAGCAAAAGCAGCGACCAAAGGAAGACTCGCAAATAATCTAGTAGTTTTAACAACAAATAATACACTGATCTCTAGGATTCAAACTATATCGCTCTTATATTTTCGGCTATTCAGCTTAAGCCAATGTCATAATTTGAAAATTTCGGTATTAAGTATCTAATATATAATCAAGGTCATTTTGAAGTTGTCGGATAACCACTTTATCTTACATCCTATCTCAAGTCTGCTAGATCCTTTTACATTTCTGACAAGATATTCCTGTGAATCTCATTGGATATTGAAAGCAGCGATTTTATGTGGTACATACATGACCTGGAATGCTTTCTGGGAAAGTTTGTTTTATGAAATGCCGAATTAAAAAAAGTCTTACCTGATCTTTTATTAAATTAGACGAAGTGTTTCACCTTAAAGAATAATCTGTTCTGACTCAGACCGAAGATTAGTCAGAAATGCGCTTATTTTTAGTACCGCCGTGATTGGTACGATACTACGATAGAACTTAACGACAAATCGGCTAATTCCAGACTGTAGACTTGTAGTGCTTTTGTATTAAGGATTGAAAGAATGATTACACTGACTGTTTTTCTGAAGAAACAAACCTAATTACTGTTATGGTAGATGAGGCCACGAGTACGAAACAAAGTCAAAGGCGAGATAGTTACGTATCCCGAAAAAGCATATCAGCAGATGCGGATGGTCCGACCAACCCAGACCTGTTTCTAATGCCACCACCAAGAGCTGTTTCACTTCCTTCCACACAAAGTATTTAATCTCATTACTTAATTGTTCCATTTTCCGAGTTTATAACACCACACAAATTTCCAGTTTTTTGTATTGAGACTTGACTTGAATTGATTCACACACCTGACACCTGCCAGAAAGCTTAATTTGCAATTAATCATTTGATTGAACGCTTTTTGACAGCAATCACAGCAGCCATTGGGCAGTGACATTTCCCTGTACACGTAGGCCTTGCTTTGAATGCAAGTTATGAAATTCCCTTCAGGAATGAATTTGCATTTTAGAGTGCAATTAATTGCCGTAAGCCGTTTGTTAACTAAACCAACGATAACCGATTGATTTGTTTTTGGTTTTCACTAATATTACGTAAGTTTAGTAGGGTCCTTGGTATCCAATATTAATAATCATTTTTTGAAATGAAATAACGTAGAAATTGGTTGAGTATTACTAAGCGTTGATTATTTAAATAATTTGCTATTAATTTTGCAAAAAGTAGTGGTATCGTAGTATATTAGTAGTTTTTGCGCTGCAGTAATAATTTGATGATTTATGAAAATTTAATTGAATGCTCATTATAATTATGTAAAATAGTAGGTGATTTTCTTTTGTGGTGGGTTTGTTTTTTGCAATTTTTGTTTTTCTAAAACATATTTTTGTAGCGCCACACAGTCCCCGGAGACGGAAATTGGATTTAAGGATGAAAAGTTTCTCGTTGGATTCTCCAGAGTCCACTGAACATGCTCAGAGACGTCGTTATGCACATGGAAGTCAATCAACTTCACACAGTCAATGTAAAGGCGACATTTTAGCCCCATGTTTATTTTCTTTAATTGTTGTCTTGTCATGTTGCAAATGCGACACTCGCACTACTATTTCTCTGTCTCTCATAATTTCACTGCAGCATCACATCTGTACTTTTTCTTCTCTTACTACATTTTCAATAGTATTCTTAGTAGTTTGCCACTTCAGAATTTGCATGATTCTCAAATACCCACCTGCACAAATGCATGGTTTTGTTCAATACTATAAGAATTTAATTCTAGAATCTGACTACTGAGAATGTAACGTCAACTATCTTCCTTTGTGTACACAATTCGTAAAATTAGAGGTCAAAATATCGAAATTATCCCGGATCTGATCTGCAGAGAAAGTGACAGTGGTTCTGTTTACAATTTCGGGAAAATAATCTTCCAAATATGATCAAAACTCGATTTTCGTATTTGATTATTCCAAAGTAGATTGTGAGATAACGTAAAATAAGTTAGCCGGGTCACCGTTTCATTTACTGTTCCATCAAAGCCGGACAACCATTATTTGGCTTAAAATAGTAGAGACCGTCCCGGACATAAATTTGTTGACACATAAGTCAGAGCTGCTTCAGCTGTTTTTCAGGGAAATGGTGAATGTCTGAAAGGAAAGTCCCGTGGTGAAAGTCAACAGTGAACTTTCACTTTTGATTTCTCGTAACCTTCTGAGTAGTTTTGTAAGTTAGGGAGGCCTGACTGTTAATTATTTTTTGATTTTAATGTCACATCAAAATATATGGGGCGTCTGTCCGTGGCGTCGATTGCAGGGTGACTGGCATGACATTATGATTAGACATCTTGGCAGAGATCAGACAGCTGGAGTTTGTGCAAAATCGTGACACGTCTCAAATTCTGTCTGGTTTCAATTGGCAGAATTTTGATTTGCAACTCGCTTTTTCGCTTTTCCTTCCACATGGATTTGTCGTTCACACATTAGATGTTGTGAAAGCCTGACAGGCTTGGCTGTCAATTTGATGTGACATGGTGCACCAATTACACGTCATGTCATACCACTTGGGTGGTCTAAGCCTGACTTGGCACTTGTCACGTCTCCTTGTTTGTTTGTTTTTCTGTTGTTTTCCCTTCTTTTCTCTACGTGTTTGCAGACTGGAGACTATTGTATGCAAATACCTCTGGGATTGCATTTGACGGGGGAATCCTTCACTCTCGTTCACGCTCAACTCCAAACGCCACTTACGCTTCTTCTTCTAGACAACTTATAGACTTCTACAATTATTCCTCCCCTCAGACACCAATTACGCACTTTGGTTGGTTTTTTTAACAATATAATATCCTTGTGGACAAAACCTCATTCATCATGATGGGCATGGGCAAACTAATGGCCGTATTTTTGTATTTGAGTAAAAGTAGTAAACTTATTCCTGTAGTACGGCTCCGCGAAAGTGTTGTTAGAAAGTAGCCTTTCGTTTGCAAAGTTGATGTGGTAAGAATCGCGTGACTTGATGTGTAGGATCCCGTAGAGTTGAAGATTTCTATTTTATTTTAGCTCGAATCGAATTTACGAAATGACCCAACGTTTGTATTAAAGTTACAAAACATGCCAGGGCATGCATGGAATTTTGCCATTCCCTACGATTTCCTCCAATTTTTGATGTTGTGCCTGGAGTGACCCCCGACAACCTACGTATTAGAGAAACTAGCGCCATCTACCTGTTTGACCCCAGGAGGCGAGCAAAGGATGAGGTAGGGTAGCCATATGACTAAGTGCCGTGTTTTTATCCACGAATCGAGGAGAGTCAGTGTACCCAGTTTCTGCCATAAGAGCTGAGACATTCCCCGCCCAGAGGTAAATAAAGCTGGTAATCTCTCATATTTTAACATTACTGACCTTTACACAGCGTATGGGTTAACGCAGAGAGCTGAAACTGGGTAGATTGACTCTCCTCCACATCACGGTTTCACGGTTCGAATGACGCCGCGCATGGTCTTCCGGCAACCCTACCTTGTCCTTTGCTGACCTAACGAGGTCAGCAAAGGGTCAAACGAGACTCTCCGATACAAAAGTTGTCAGGAGTCACACCATGCACAACATATAAAGAAATTGGAGAAAACGTACGGAATGGCAATATCCCATGCAAGCATGGGTATAGCCTTCCTTGTCCTTTCTAACTATTTTCTCTTTCGTTTTCGAATTGGTATTAAAATTCTTCTAAATTGTCATTGTGAATTAGTGAACTTGAATCGAGCATGGCAGGAAGTCATTTTCTGAGCAACAGTTGTTGCCCAAACCATACAATAATATTCTAAACCAGAAATAAAATAAATCGGTTTGATTGATTGTAGTGGAATTAAGAAAAAGACAATGACTAAGAAATATTGAGATTACCATCATATAATCGTCTCGGGCATTCACGAAGTCAAACAAAAATTAGCGTTATTCTAGTTCTTTTTTTTTTAAATTCACTTTTGATTTTTCCTTTTCCAAGGTACGCTCCATGTGTATTTTGACTTTTCCACTTCAAATGCTACTGGATTGTCTAAACTAAATATACAAAAATAACAGATCAGGAAAAGAGAAGTGCAATTTTAATATAACTGTAATAACTGTATGTGGGAAGTAAATTAGATTTCGTGATATTCTATCAGATCACTAAATGCACATTTTTAATGATAACACTGTTATGTTTTTCGTACGTGTTTATTATTTCTCTTCAATGAAATTGGATTCCAGTTGCGTTTTGGTAACCGGACATTAATCATTGCGAGTGGAAATACACATTGACTTCAATGTAAACGAATTTAATATTCCATAGTTTGAAGATCTTTGAGTTTGTGCGTGCCGACTTTGTTGAATGATCCGTCGGATTTTTTCATTTATCACTTTCGCCTCCTATTGCTTTTCGTAACGCTTTCATAAATATTGAATTTTATTTTTCAAATTGAAAATACCAATTGGCCCAAACTTTCCTGGAATGGTTCTCGTCGTTGGTAATAGTAAATATTATTTTTTTCCTGATACTTATCAGCTCCTTCAAGCCCAGTACACAATCGAAGGACACTCCTAACGGCTAGAAATGTTCGTATGAGCTCCGTGGAACTACCTGATGAAAACGACAAGTCTTTAAGCTCTGCAAGTACTTCACCCTGTCCTTCCCCGGTAAATGGGACAAAATTTATAAAGGTTGTCACTATTGTGCTGCCAAGTGTTAAAATATTTATTTACTACACACGACAAGATTTTGGAACTAATAATTTCTTTTACTTTCTCTCACAGAAACCACATCGACTTTTACCGACCAATTTGTACGTGGTCCTGTACATGTTCAAAGCTAGGCATCCGGATGAGCTAGATTTGAAGTGAGTCCTTTTAACACTTAAAATAGTTCAATCAGAATTTGAAAAGCGTAAAGGAAATTTTCGGAGCTGTCTCTTTTTCCGACGTTCACGAGATTTAAAAAAAAACCTGCTGAACTAGATCTGTGCAAAATGTTCTGTGTATTTGACAAATTCGACTTAAGGCTTTTCGGGAATGTTTCATTTTGTATGGTAGTTTACTTGAAATTAATACTTTTGAATTCACCAAATACATAGATCCGGAAACAAAGTGACTGTAACGGATACTACTGATCCGGACTGGTGGCAAGGCAAGTGTCAAGGTCGTACAGGGTACTTCCCATCAAAATATGTGACCAAATTACATCCGGGAGAAAGACCCCTTCAGGTCACCCATAACCTCCAGGTCACCGATGGAGCTGAGAATGGATTGAAACTATTGAGGGATCAAGTGAGCGAGATTAATTCAATTTTTGTGTCAACAAAAATTTGAACCTTCTTTAAAATTCAGTGATTATTTTAGATCGTGATTCAAGTCGGAGAGGAACTTGATGGAATGGTGACCATTCGGAACGGTGACAGTAAACAAGGAGTTTGCCCTTTGAAGTAC
This sequence comes from Protaphorura glebata, assembly GCA_034694305.1. Classification (NCBI taxonomy): domain Eukaryota; kingdom Metazoa; phylum Arthropoda; class Collembola; order Poduromorpha; family Onychiuridae; genus Protaphorura; species Protaphorura glebata. The sequence goes on along the minus strand of JAQFYE010000254.1, from coordinate 36,927 downwards.
CTTCATGAAGTGTGACCTCGGGCTTTAATATTAAAATCTTCTAAACTCTACAGGCTTAATATTACAGAAGAGTTGAAGCTTCATTTTAATTGTTTTACTAAAAGGTTAATCCTTCACTCGTAATGAGACTGGGACTAGCGTGCAAGCCAATGCATTATTGAGATAATTTATCTATAATTAGATGCTAAATGTTAATGTAAATGTAATATACAGTATTTTAGTTTGAATACCGTGCGCACGGGGGATGGATTGATCCTACTCCTTTATAACAATGGTGCTAGCAATTGCCATGAAACTGTAGAATATTATATAACTACCGAAACCCTGTCCATATTACGATAGCGTCATCTTGAAAACGTTGAAAGTGACTTGGTGACTTAAATGACTTCCCGACCACGAGTTCAACGAAAACCAAGAATTAATAATGTTAATGCCCACCCCAACTTGACATTCTTTTGAGTGCCAAGCTAACTAGAACATTGCATTATAAAACGAATGATCAAACTACGAAAGTACTATGTGCTTTTGAGTAACCTTCCAGGGAAATAAGCACGTTTAATATTTAATGTTAGTTTGCTTTCTGTGTTTATGGAGAACCAAAGAAAGTTACCCTTGAGTGCTTATATGCCAACGCTAAGCTAACAAAATGTTTTAGAATTCAGTTTGTGTATGTACACTACTAGTTTATGCAGTATAAAGAACCAAAAGAACACTTTCGATCAAAAATATTTATCCGAAGTTTTTGGAGGTGAAAATTATTTTGTACTTACCAAGGTGGGTAGAACGAAGAATAGTTGTCTGTTATTTTAGCACTCACCTTGATGGTATTTTCCTAGTCAATAGCAAAATAATGTCAAGTTTCAGTGTTTTTGTAATTCAACGCGGGGCAGTGCTGACGAGGATATTATACCGAATTTTTGGCCGTTAAGAAGAAAGTTTGCTTTCTATTTTCACCAGACGATCAATTTACATTTTTCTCCCGGTTTTTGATTTCAACTTAGATCGCAGTCCTGTTCGGTGGACGGATTTATAATAATAATGGGATACAATGCAATCTTATTTTTCATTTTATTTTGTAGGCCGCACAATTGTAACCTTCTAACGGTCGTATAGAAATCGTACATATTTTATGGCAGAGAATTATATTCTGGGGATACGCGGAATTGCTGATGGAAAAAAACAATCGAATATTATGAAGCAAAAAAATTCTACCGGTCGGTGAATTTCTAATGATGCGGAAAAACTCCTTTCGAAATAATGTTTCCTTATTACATAGACTTGTGTAGGAAACTGTTCTTCTTTGCAACGATTTTCTTGGGCTTTTCCGGTGTCTTTAATCCCTTAAATGAATTATTCAAAGCGATGAATCCTAAGTTTATGAAATGCGCTTTTTTTTACACAGAGGACATTTTCGTTTATACCAAACCAGACAAGGTCGAGTCCAGGTTTCGGGGTCACCCGTTACACGGCGCTGGCGTTTCATTGAATGATTAAGTTCCACTTTTGGTTCGACGTAATGTAGGATCGAAATTATTAGTCCATTGAAAATCTGAAATTCAATTTGAAGCGTAGCAGGGGCTATGAAATGCCCTCTCTATACAGGGGCGTTCACGAAGAGACGCACCATTCTTTGTTCAGTGTTTGGCGTGGTTACAAAAAATTATGTTAGAGTCGAGTTAAGATTTCTTCAGCGTTTGTTTTATCAGCTCAAAACGAACACATTTTAATCTAATAACAATTTTATACGACCTTTGAAGGAACCCAAATTATGGAAATGTAGTTCGATATTAAATTGATATTGTTTCAAGCTCATAAAAATGCTGAATAAATCTTAGCTCGACTTTAACATAAATCTTTGTACCATACACCAAAAAATGAACAAGCGATTGTGCGTCTTTTTGTGGACTCCCTATATCAAGACATTCGATACTCTTAGGATGAATCATTTTTGTAATTAGCTTGCCGATTTATACATTTCGTCAGTGTTTTCAGAAAGGATTCCGAGTCTGTAAATTTTTTATCGGGGTCCGCTGCATTTCATTGCGAACTGATTTATTTAACCGCCCCTTTGTTGCCAATTATAAGGTTAAATCTTAAAAACACAAATCATTAACCTTTAATTATGAAGAGTCCATTTGATACATTGTTCCTAGACTAATCGACCAGACATTCTAACAGCGACGGAACATTTAAGAACGAAATACTTCGTCTCAATTCTATAATGTATTCTACGCGAATGCAATAACTACTATTCACCGAAATGGAAAGCATTGGTGCTTAACTAAAAGCTAATTTCTAGAGATTTGTCAGATTAATGTTGAATGTTTTTAAAAAGCAACAAACGTACGGTTTAGAAGTAAAACTATGTACATACATATACATATAATGTTGAGTGTCTTTTCATGAGAGAGAAGTTTAGAAAGTGTAATAAATAATTGACCAATTATACAAGCGCTAGTTAAAATCAAATTTGTTTAGCCCCCGCCTGTGTCAAGAAATAAAATCCTCAATATGAAAACTGTACGTATAATGAAATTATATGAAACGATCTAAGTAAATGATTAAACCTATTTTGAATGTTGTTTAACAACCGTTGTATACTTGTATGTGTATTATTACATTGCGAAATAATTTTCTCGAAATCGGCCTTCTATGTTCATTCAAAAACCCAAGCTCTATTTTTCTGAGTAGTATTGTTATGTTCAGGTTGGAAGTGAAGACCCATATATTTATTTGTAAGAATGACATGCAAGGTTTTTCCATAGATAGAGGATGTGTATAGTAATCCCTGAATCAAATAATATTATTCGAATCCCATTTGCGGACATACCGGAGAAAACCGAATTAATTATACAGGGCGTTCTCGAAAAAGGTACGGATTGTTTGATTTGTTTTTTGACGTAGTTACAAGAAATTGTGTTACAGTCGAGTTAGAATTTATAATAAATGGGAAAATAGGCACTTCTGTATTTATCCTGAAGAAGGAAACAATTGTTTTCCGAAAGCTTGATTAAAAACTCTTTTGATCCAAAATGTCTTCCGAGCATTCCATTCAAGTCAACAATAATTAATGGGAACGTTTATAATATAAAGGATTAATCAATTTTGGTTAGCCGTCGCAGAAAACTCATTGGAACAGTGGCAATCATGAGTATTACTAATGAAATGGAAATTGTACCGAAATTTCAAAATCGAAGACAAAATTACAATTAATTATATGTCCTAACTCTGCCGTAACATAAATTATTGTAACTACGCCAGCAAAATAATAAAACAATCCGTACCTTTTTCGTGAACGCCCTATATTAAACGTAACCTTGACCTTACCACTGCAAAACCAATGATTATACCGACAGTTACGATCGGAGGCGCATGGAGAATCATCACGATTTATATATGAACCGTCGAAAGTCGAAAGACCAATAATTCCTAGACGTGTTTTGGCCGATACGCCATCCGGATGCCAGGAATAAGTCGTCTCTGCGCTGCAGTCTAAAGTAACTTTAAGAATAAACCCAACGTATTGAAAATGTCAATAACATCCAATGAACTGACGATTTCCAGACAGTAACATTTTCATCCTAGGAAAACTAAGGCAGTATTCCAATTTTAGGGCGAATGTACTACGGTAGTTCGGTAGTTAATTCTATAATTTCGATGAGCTCACATTGAAACTGGCATGGTTTCCGTTTACACAGATTCCTAATTTCCGAATTAACTTTGCTCGATGAAACCCACAGACTAGTCTCTGATCCGATGGTGACCAAAAGACCCAGTTTATGAACAGTGGTAGTATAGTGGTATTCCAGTGCGTTGTTTACCCAGCACAAGGGCATTCAAAATCGTAACGATCCATTTTTTAAATCGTACTAATAGGTAATTTTGTGGTGAATAATTTAGTATAAACAATCAGAGTAATTTTTTTAAAAATAATTTAAAATTAACTATTGACATATCCAAGTAGTTAAGACATTTTCATCCGCTATAAACCTGAGTCTTGTGAGTGAGAGAACTGTGCATTTTGGTGTCCACAAAAAATACTATATAGTTTCATGTAATATCAAAATCATACAAGGACAGAATAAGATAAGATTAGCTTATTTCAAGTTTGACCTTCATAACATGGCGATAGTGCCCTGTCTTCACATGCACTTCTCACTGAAATTACAAAATAATATAAGAGAGACGGATGAAGGAGCACTGTCCATTTTATTTCATAAAGTGGGTGATTACAGCCAAGGCTGTGCATTCAAATATTTTTGTTCTTAAAACCGACAGTCGTTTCAAAAATAATAGTCAGAGTGAATAGAAGCGTGCAAATTGTATCAAGAGACATTCATTGACAGCTATTTTTGGTAGTGTGAGTTCCTGAATAATTCATAAAACAGAATTCATTTAGAAGGAGCGATAATAGTATGGCCGAATTCAAGCTTTCATCACTCGGTCGGTACTATGTCACGGACGAAGGACTTACTGAAGTTCCAGAACTAAGAATAGCATTCGTAATTATAACAATCATCCTCGGTGTTTTAATTCTGCTCAAACTGACTGCCCATTACGTATCTGTCCAAAAATTAGGCCGAAGACGAGGACACGGTCAAGCGTTACTTACTGCAGTGTTTATAACTCACTTGATCAGTTACGCGATTCATACAATCCACTATGCGGACAACATTTACCGTCCAGTGGATTATCTTGAACCGAGATGGCTTTACGTGAAATACGTTGTGTCTGAAATGGAAATTACATTCACAGCCAATTTCCCAATTTCTCTAGTTGGTTTGATTGGCATGCAAGGCTTGATGTCTGCAATTAAAGAAGAAAATGCGGCCCTGGTTCGTCTTAATTGCAAACGACTGATATTCTACGTGATTGGATCTCTTTTAACTCTCGGCCATTACCGGACAGAGTTCCCAACCCACTACTCTGCGTTTGTCAATTTTACAATTGCTGGGGAAGGTATCGTAACCATATTATTTGCAATCTTGCTTTGGAAATGTTTCCAAGAATTCCGCACTACTGTTGCAGAGAATCTTAATTTGGAGATGGATGACGAAGTCAGTGGAAAACTCCTAGATTTCTTCGACGATGAAAATCAATCATCTAATCCGACGGAGGGGCACTCGAATTCCACAGTACGCGCAAGAACTCCTGTCAAATCTGACCAGTGATCAAGCGCCGAAAGTCTGAGATGTAAAGAATCTGACAAATTATAATAGTATACTTTGCTGAAACGAAGAATTAAAAATAAAAAGAATTTCACAAAATACTCCAAAATGAACTTTCGTCTCTCCGCAGTCGCCTATTGCTTATTTCAAAACGTGGAAAGGTCGGTACTCATTTCAGATTTAGATTTCATGATAGAAGTGGCAGTGGCCTTGAGAATTGAGAATTAATTGATCGAGAAAGTTGAATTTGACCGTTTTGGTTTGGAACAATTCCCAAACCAAATTGTCAATTGGGTTTTCGACTCGGAGTAATAATGTTGTCTATCTAACAGCAATTCCGAACTTCTGAGGACATACGGAGTGTAAGAAATGGGTCGGAACTCGGAACACCGTTAGATATTAGATACATAATGGCACAAAAGCTGTCATAAACATTTGTCAAGAATTGTCGGTAACTACTTATTGTTGGGATGATCAGATTGAACTAAAGGAGGTCGGCTCGGGTGCATGGGAAAATACTCCTGATGCGATTTGCCTCAAAGGATACCGCATATCCCTTATGAAAAGATGTACGCCGTTGGAAATTTTTTAATACGTTGTAGTTCTTGTGATTCTGAACAACGTTTGTGAAGGTCCTACCCCCAAAAGTCTAGACGTTTTGCCGCTAAAAATACACTGGTGGGCATGTGCGATGGCGTAGAGTAAAAGTCCAAGTGAAAGTCACTACGCCATCGCACATGCCCAACAGCCAACAGCGTATTTCTAGCGGCCAAACGGTTAGACTTTTGGGGGTAGGACCTTCATAAAACTTGTTCAGAATCACAAAGAGTTTACCTATACACATAAAAAACCGAAAGATTTCCAACAGTGTACATATTTCCACAACTTGTATGGGGTATCTTTTTACACAGTGATATACTTCGACCTGTTAAACAAATTGGCTGAAGACGATTAGCCTAAAAAAAACTCAGGGTCACCCCAGGGGGCGCCAACGTTGGGTGTGTCGTTCTCTCCTCTCTTAACCGAAAAAATGACCCCTACAAAAGTTGTTCAACAATTCCCTCTAGCACTTTTCTCTGCGTTCACAGGTCAAGGAAACCATACTAGAGAAAGAAGAATTGGGTCATTTATAGATGTACGCCCTCACATGGTACCGATAGGGAAATTGTAAATAGCAAAATAGCCTCATCAACGATACGAAGATACGATCCCTATACTTTACAATACGATACAATAGGAGTGGAATTCATTGGAAAACGGTCCTTGTATATGTCCAGATATATGTGGATTTCAGAATTGCTGTCACTCCACTCACGGAGTAAGTAGATATTTTTTGAAATAAATGGAAACAGAAGCGATCCGCAGGTTCGACGTTTTATCGCAGAGGGTTCACTCTACAATGACATCAATTGACTTCAATGTTTTCAGGGAGTCAAATGTAACTAGATTTACAGAGCCAGGCGGTTTCTGATGTGGTTAACCCTGCGCGCTGTGCTCGCTCACTGCTTTTAAATGATTTGAATATAAATATTCCTCACACGCCCCCGAAAAACACAATTGTTTCACTACCACCCCTTTAAATCGCACAGTTGAAGACATGTTTTGCCTCCAATCAAAATACCTTCTTAACAACCAGCGACGTCTCTACCTCGAACAGACTGTGATTCTGTGATGTGTGAAACTCCCGAAACAATGTCTTCGTCTTCATTAAATCAAAACCCAGAAACGTGTTGCACACAGTGAAATAAATTTTTAAAGTTGTTATTGAGTCAATCTTGGTTTTATAATTAAGTCTGGTTTAAGCTTAATTGTTGCGGCTGAAATAAGAATCCACTAAGTACTAAAATCACTACACAATACTGTTCATGATATTTAAACTGTTCCTCTTCTGAGCATTCTTCACCGATTAGGGAATCCGTTCCGGTTACCTTTCCGGCGAAATCTGCGAAACATTCTTTCAAACGCACAATAACTCTCGATAATGTCCAGAATTAGAAGAATAATTGGTTCCATACTTTCGTTGAAGACTCGAATTGATAATCACCGGAAATTATTTCATTTCCAGATATTTGTTTTTGTCAACCAATTCGAGTCTTCCACGAAAGTATTGTGAACAATATTGAGTTATTGCGTTTGAAAATCAAAAAAGGTAATCAGTGAACACTGCACTGCTCAGGAGAAGTTCCAGAATAAAACTTGGAAAAATATTGATTTGAGGCAAAACTATATGTGCTGCATGTGTGTGTTCTTGGATTCAGAGAATTTATAGACCAGTAAAGATGTTAATACGTTTGAAATAATAAAAATAAAACACGATTAAACGATTAAAATTATTATTTTTTATTTTGTTTGATAAACATATTCTTCTGTACATATAATGTGTAATATTTATTACTGTCGAAGATCGTATCTTTTCACAATTTATTCGGAATAGAAAATCGCTTCTTTTTCACATTTCATTAATCGCAGTAACACTTTTCGGTGCATGACATACAGTTACACAGTTACAGAGACTATACTATACACTAAGGGATTATGATATATCAAGTGTAAATAAGGGGTTTCTCACGCTCTCAAGAGTACCACAAGTATAAAAAATGAGTTCTGGATCACTCAAACTGAAAACGATAGTACATATTCACGAAGAAATCAAGTGATGATAAATTACGGGAGATTAATAACAAAGCATTCATCATAATAATCTTGTTTCTTGCGGTGTACATACATTTGTCTTTGTGTGCACCAAACCAAAACATTTTTTGAATGAAGGTACATAACTTAAAATCACCATCCCTCCCAAATCCCAATAAGACTAATACGACAATATTTTTCAAGTTTTTTACGTTCAGATTTAACTGAATATTCTCTAATAAATGCATTTCGGTTTATATTTGCAGATTTTACATCTAAATAAGTACAATTCATGCAAATGATTGCTCACAATTTGATTTTACAAGTAAAAAGAATGGTCAAAAATTATCACTTCCTCTTGAACAAGAAGAAGACCGCCTTTCGGAGATCCAAAACTTGTCATAGACAAAATGCAAGCACAAGGGTTTACCAAAATACAGCTAGACAGCAAGCACATCAAGGATACTCTCGAAATAAAAACTCGCGAATTTCTGAGCGACTAGAAATTCAAAAAAATAAATTGATAGGGTGACACACAAACCCAAACTCACTTATTGGTGATTGGCCGGGAAATCTGTACACGGAACAAATAAGTTTGCTCGAAAATAATAGAGGCTCCGAAAACCCTTTCCATAGAAGTTGTGCAAAACATTTGTTATGATAATTATAATTAATTAGGAACACATTGGAATAACTCAATAGTTGTGTGGCGGAACTATATGATTTTCGTATGAATCAGGGACGAGGATGAACGGTGAGGCTTAATATTAACATCACTGTTAAAAACGCGTTTTCATCAGTCTAAACTCTAATCACCTTATTTCTCCTCATTTCCCAAATATCCAAACACATTCACCAATAACTCCCACATCTCACAATTGCTTACAAATATACTTGTTAGTACAATTTGCGTAGTTCGGTTTTGTAATTTGGAACAGAATAAAATAATGCGACGACGGTGTAAAAATCTGCTGTACAAATGAACAAAAATATCTGTACTAAATTCAGTAAAGTAACCTCCGTAGAGGTTTGAATTCTCCATCAACTTGTAGAATCCATAGCTTAATAATACCATGAATGAATTCTGATACATAAATTACAAGAACTGTAGGGAGAATAAATAATTTCAAAAACTTCTCTGACATACGGAATTAATGATGACTACAGAGATGCGAAATATGTGTATATTTGATCGACATACAATGTTTGGCTGGCGGTGAAATTAGTGCGGTGATGAGGTGGTGGTTGTACTGATTACTGATACTGGCTGTTTAGTTGGTCTTCTAAACTTGAACTTTGAAGATAAAAAATTGCGGGACATCATCAGAATAGGTAATGTTATTTGACCGGAGTTCGTCGAATGATGAGCGGCGTTGGGGAACTATGAAGACTTGAGAAACTTAGTGTGTAGGTATTGGTACCATTGCTTGCATGACATAAGTAGTTTCCTTGAACATTTGTAATTGTACCAAAGTCTAATGTGTCATCCTTCAAGTGAATTTTATGGTCAGCCGGCCTCTGTTGGACAAAAAACAGTAAAATATTATCGTAAAATGTAAAAATATGATGTACCAATGTACCAAACAACGTTTGAATTCGACTTCAACTTCGATTATATACTTTGTAAAGAACGCTGAATTTCTGCAAGCTCGGCGAAACAAAGACATTTCACTTCTGGATTCTGGGTAGACCAAATTTAAAAAAAAAAAAAAATGACAATAATGTCTAACTAAAACTTCTCTTCCGACTTTATAAACAATAGGTGTGTAGGAATGATCTCAATTCACTGTAACCCCCTTATTTTTAACTGGTTAAACTGTAGTTTAATGTATTCGGCACATTTCAACCTATGTTTGTGAGGTTTAAATGCTTCCTACACAACCACTTTGTCAAGTTTTTTATTCCCCTACAGATTTTCAATTTGAAAATTTGGCACCGACTATGACATTAATGGTCAGATCGGCGTGGCGTTTGGGGTTTAATTGTTCGAAAGTTAATTCAAATTATCATAAATACAACCCTCGTGTAAATCTATAGAGATAATAAACAAGTGTTACTTACAAGTAAGTTGGAACGGATTTGGGCAACAGTGGCTGGTGTCGTCGATGACACCCTGGATTCCGCTAATGAGATAATGGAATCCGAAGAACTGGTTCGGTTGCGACGAGCTTGGAGTTGGATTGGGGTTATTGGGGTTGCGGGCTCAGAGAAGTCTTCTTCTTCGTCTTCATCAGAACCGGTGTTTCCACTATAGTCTCGCTTTAACTCTCCCTTCTCGATCAACTCCAAATTTTCTGCAAAAATAATGAAAAACTTCATTAGTCAGTCAGTCACAGAAAAAAAAATTCTTGGCTTTGCAATAATTAGATACTCATTTTAGAACACTACACTACAACTCGTACTCAAATTTCGAGTAAAATGAGATTTTGTTGCTGTCTATTCTTTCCTTTTCCACAAATGAGTTAAAACAGCTAATACTATACATTAAGAACATACAAAAAAAAAAAACGTGAAAACTACCTTCCGTTGAATTCAATTTTTAACTGGTCAGATTGTAGTTTAATGTATACGGCACATTTCAACCTATGTTTATGAGGTTTAAATGCTTCCTACACAACCACTTTGTCAAGTTTTTTATTCCCCTACAGATTTTCAATTTGAAAATTTGGCACCGACTATGACATTAATGGTCAGATCGGCGTGGCGTTTGGGGTTTAATTCCTCAGAAGTTTATTCAAATTATCACTGATGATTGCGCATCACCTAATTTCGAGTTGTAGTTTGTACCGCAGATACAAAACGAAGAAAGCTTAATTGACTTACCGGGGTCTGACATGGCTCGACGGATAGCTATTGGGTCTTTCCTTGACCATTTCTGAACTTCTTCGTCCATTTTGGTAACCTTTGCTGGGTTTAGGGCCCATAGACAGCCTTTTCTCGCGCCAGTTCCAGGCTTTTCAATTTTTTCAAAACATTTGTTCAGACTCAAATTGTGCCTCACAGAGTTTTTCCAACCACTGGGGGCAGACTTGAAGTAAGGAAAGTGATCACTGCAAAAATAAGATTATTAGTATACACGTTACATACGTCCTTGAATTCACTAATAAATTACTTGTTTCAGTTTTTTAACTTACCACATGAATTTGTAAATTTCGGACACAGGGAGGCAACCGGTTTTCGAATTCTTTAGCGCCATTGCTATCAGGCAAGAGTAAGAAAAGGCCGGTTTAGGGTAAATTTTACCATCTGTGTGAGGTTGTGGTTCGTGCTTTTGTTTTCTGTGAAATACATACAACGTAACAATTTTAGTCAGCTGAATCACAAATAAACGCAAACTAATTGAGTTCTTCATACCTCTTCTTCGTTGGGGGTTCTTCAGGGGCGGGTTCAGTGAGAATGAACTCGGGTTCCTCGAGTTCAAATTCAGGTTCGGCCATACCGACTGGTGATGGACTCCTTGAGGTCAAGTCTTGTTGGGGTAATATCCAACCTTCGATAGTTCCGCTAATTATCTCAGCATCATCTTCTTCATCGGTTGCTCCTAACTCTTGATCAGTCTCAGTACCTGAAGAAGTGCTCGATGCAGTCGAACCACTAACCGACACTGGAACTATACTTGAAGGATCCACCTGAAAGCCAAAACAAACTATTTTATTACTTCAGCTCAAAACACTTTTAACATTCAATGCTGACTCTAAGTCTAGGAAGGTCGAGACGGTCAAGTACTGTTATTAACATACGGCTGGGTACGAATTCCCGTAGATCATTGTTAAAACTAAGATCCATGGGAAAGGTGAATCTCTTCAGACTTTTACAAACTACTGTATACAACCCAGGGGTCACCCGCTAAGGTCAGACCCAATCAATTAATACCTTCTTCAACTGCCGAGCAAACCACTCCTGATGCATCTTTTTCCTAGCTGCCACTGCTCTCTCATCCGTCCCAATGACCTGTTCCCACCTATTCATATCATCCTCCTCTTGCTCAAATTCATCTTTCAATTTCCTCCTTAACCTCCTAATCTTCTTCCCACAATTCTCCGGAGGTTCAACCATAAACCCACTAGCAAAATGAATTTGATTTCGATTTCCTCTTCCTCTAAATCTTCCATTTCTAGATTTGGAAATATTAGTTCCAAATAATTCTTCTTCTTCATCAAAAGCTTCTTCTTCCTCCTTATCCTCAGTCATCAAAGTCTCTCCATTACTCCCCATCACATTGGCAATCCGAATGCCACTCATAGTCATATCCTCCGTTCCACTTCCGGGTACAACTCCATCTCTTTTTGTCTCCATAATATCTTCATCTTCATCATCATCATAATCCGATGTTCCAACCCATTTTAATTCTTGCCCCACCCAAAGAACTTTTCCTAAATCCACCATCCTTTGAACAATTTCTTGTACTCTCATTCCACTCAAATGTTTATAAGTACGATTGAATGCAGCTCTTGGTTGAATGAAACGTTTTTCAATCACACTTGGATTTTTAAAATTCCAATTTGAATTTTTACTTTCATTATGTTTATTAAATAATTTTGGACCTCTTGTAGACGTAGTAGTAGTCTCATCACCACCATATCCATACTCAATCTTCGGTACCATATATTGATAATTCTTCCAATAATCTTCGTCCATCTTCTCTTCCTTAATTCTTGCTTTAATTTTCATTTAAATATTTCCAAAGAATCTTCAAAATATTTAAAAAAAGGCACCCACGCAAGGACACTCAGAAAACGAAGCCTTAACTTTTAGCTTCCACGAATTCAACCTGACTCACACTACACTCACACTCCAGTCCAGACAAAAAAAAATCAGGCCATGCCATCCAGGCTATGCCGACCGAGTTTAAACAAAGTATTCCGAATCTTTACTCGACTTGCCGCCGAACGAAAATTTCCGGCTCAAGGGCTTCAGAAAACGTGGAATCCAAAAGTTGACAAGATATTCCGGTAGTGGCCGAGGGGGTGGTCCAAAAAAAGCACCCAAAATCAATCCCTTTACACCATTGGTTATCTCAAGGGCACAAAGAACGAACATGTACGGTGGACCAAGGGTGTCCAAAGTCAAATTTTGAAGCTTTTTCACTGCCCCAGACTATACTCCACCGCCACGACAACTAACCCATCCACCTAGCCTAAAACCTACTAGGTTCTTTGGTGGAGTAGAAATCCAGGGTTGTCCAAAATACAAATCTGGAGCTCAATGAACGGAGGGGTTGAAGAGAAGCAAGCAGACAAAGGAAGAGAAAAAAAAAAGACGACATGACATGGCTACGGCTACGGACGGATGGACAGGACAGAGACACTACTACGTCGTAGTAATACTATTTTTGTATCTAAAAAAGTATTTCCCCGCTTAGCAGATGTTTCTCTTACAAAAAGTATACCAAAACTGAACAAAAACCTTAATACAGTAACCATAACCGGTAAACCGGTATACTCATATTTTAAAAATAATATAAACAAAAAAATAATTCTATATTTCCTGTTGATTGAGCCCTTAAAATATTTATTACTATCCTTTTAATTATATTCGAATGAATTAAATTCTCCGAAAATAAAAATCAATTGAGTTGGATTCCAATTTCCTGTCCCACGCCCGACCGTCCTATCCGTACCATCCAATCCACAACCTATCCCTACAATTACAATAATAAATGTACCAGGGTTGAATGGGATTAAGGCAACCGAAAAATTATCTACAAGGGAAAATAAGGATACTGAACGGATCCTTATTTCTTATCATCGGGGTCGTTCCCTCCCTTTTCAGAATAGATTTCAAATGAATTGGGCATTGTTGTAATGAAATGAATGAAGGGTCGAATTCTCTTCTCGGGTTAGTTCAACATAATATACCCTTCCTAGAAACATAAGGAATTTGGGGCATGCAAGGGTCAATTTTGAATCCCTTAAGTCTATCCAAGGCCAGGCCAGGTCACACAGTCGAGCAGGGAAGGGTAGTCGGAGGTAAGTTGTAAATTGTACCTATTTTGTCTTGTCGAATTTTGTCCTATTTTCGTAAACAATGTAAAATAAAGTAAACACTTAACAAGGCAAAAGGACCTAATGATAATAGTCGGGATATAAACCAGACCGCCGCCGTTCTTTAAGACATACGAGATACGACAAGTATGTCTTGGTGTACAGGTACAGCAGGGGGTCTTCTGTTAACTATTATTTTCCACCTGACCATTTACAACTCATGGACAAAGGAACAAGAGTAAATGATTACGCCGTTTATGACAGGTATACGTAATGTGATAATAGAATATGCATTTTAAAAGTGGTTGGTGAGAACTTTACGCGTTTGGTTGACATTGAGATGAGAGTTGATTGACTTTTATATTTCTTTCTTGTTAATTTAAATGTCTTTGCTCTGTCTTGCATCACCGCACTTGTATTTTTTGCGTAAGAATTAGTTTCAGAATTAACTAAATCTTCATCAAATGAAACAACGCCTGACTTCAGAAGATTTTTGATTTCACTATTTTCACTGTACTTGACCGCTTGACCTTCATAGATTATAAGAGTAAGAAAAAACAATACTCACCATGATGCCGTATTGCTCATCAAAGGAGAAGCCATTTTGGGAATTTGTGGAATTCCAGGTGACCGTTGTTGAGTAGCCTGGTTTCGTACGCGTCGTGACTCCATCTTGTCCAGAATTAATAATCCCCACGGTTAATCCAAATGGATCCGACATTCTTTCATGTGGCCCATCAAATCGAATATCAAATTCATCAAAACCTTCGTCAGTTACGATGGGACTATTGGCGAGTTCTGTCATGAGATCAGCATTACCACCCGCAGCAGCCATGATTCGATCCATTTCAGACTTGAGGTCACACTCGATGAGTTCTTGGAGACTAATGTCATATTCTGACCCACATCCGTACATGAGGTCCATGATTACCAGGATATGAAATTAATTGTCTTCTAATGTGACTATAGAAATGGATGGGACACTTGGGGGGAAGGTACCGGTTTCTTGGGTCACGACGACGTTACGGGATGATGCTGTTTTCTGTGGACCACACCTCGTCTCCCGTCACCACACTTGGAACTGACTGCAGCAACTGAACAAAATAATTAGACATATTATAATAAGAATAAACTGGAACATAAAACCTAATTTAAGACGGACACTTGATTCCTTAGAACAACACAACTAATTCCACACCCTTCCATTCAATTTCTTCATTCAGTAGTCGGATCAGGTGTCCGGAACAGTAAACAAACATGTAATACGATCCGACAAGCTAACACGGGCACGACGAATTTAACGACCAACGGCAAAGGGCAAAATATAACTTGGGAGAAGCTAAGCTTAAGGTTCACGTTTCAATCCAAATTCCAACTAAAACTGACCTAAGAATAGGTGACCTTTCAGTTCTGTCCTTTCCGTGGAAATGATAAGCCAGAATTCCAACAATTCCTACACGAAGTAATTGCGCTTTAAATAAATGAATGGAATAATTGGAGTGCAAGAACTGAACTGAATTAAGTTCGAAAATGAAAATACTTCTACTAGAATCCCATTCCCATGAGGGATAAACGATATTTTTCCAGCGTATTTGTTATTGTTTCGTTAAAGCTACATGAAAATCTTCATTCCAGCATACCGAAACGTTCATACTGATACTGAAGAAAATTATTTGCGAGTTTTTTTTTGCATGCGAATTGTCTCAATGCACCCCCGCTAACTCAGTTCCAATGATTCATTCATTCTATGATTCAATTCATAAATATTCGCGCACAACGTTCGTCTCAAATACTTCTGCTTAGTCTAAGTCTAAAACGATTCGACCATAATGAAATGAGTCTCGAAAATTCGACTGGTGTATTGTATAGGTATATAGTATGGTAACAATATCCAAAAACTATAGTTCTGTCATGACATGGGATCATGGGAATAACTAAAAAAACATTGAACTCAATATATCCGGAGAACCAGATTTAAGAAAACTAATTTAGCATGCCGGGAAAAAGTGCACAAATAAATTACGAAAATGTTAATTAATTATAGTAATTCTTCAGTTTAAAATGTCGAATATTTTAATTTTTAATTATTTGCATATCTCAAAAACACGTGCCGAAGTGAACCCATGCATGTCCAAAAAATCTGGTAAACTGTGATTTTTCTATTTTTCTGGAGCCCGAAGCCCGTACGTAATCATAAAACAACATGTATGTTCCAAACGCCTTTGGAAAAGTCAAAGTGATAAAATTCAAAAATAACTATTTGCATAAAAGTTTGCTGACTCCTCCGTCCGTCCCGTCGTCTCATATTCGCAAATTTTTGCGACGTTTCTCAACCCTGCACTGCATAGCCTCCACACATAAACCATATATTCGCACAAGAGAAGATAATTCTGCGAAAAAATAATCTTTCACATTTCACACACTCAAAATGTCCTTATCCTTGACCCCTCCCCACCATCCTAATTCCCCATAACCTGAGGTCTAAGGTTCCTGTCACCCGGCCGCCGAACTTTACACACATACACAAAACCAATGACGCCTATCCTTTGTGTGTTAACTTTCCGGCTCAACATCAACACACGTACATATCAACACCAATTTGATTTTCCTTTATTTGAGCGGGAGATACTTCTTCATTAATTTCCCCATGACAAGGGGTAATTTTTATTCTAAAACCGGTTCAAATCACTAATTTTCCATACATACACTCATCCTTACTTGACCTTGAAATGTTTCATTGCACCGAACAGAATAAAAAAATATCAATAAATACTCTCACTCACTATTCGCACAATCACACTTTACGGTATTACCAATTTTCCTTGACAGTCGTTCAATTTGTTTCAAAAAACCCTTAACATGTCCTCTTTCCAATATTTTATTATATAATCGAAAATGGTATTCAAAAAACCATCATTCGTAGCCTGATACCACATTCTGTCATTGAAAACCGAATTTCGCCTTAATATGATTTTATTTTATTTAAAAAAACTAGCGCATAATTTAAAATATTATGTTTCATTCAGTTACGCAATAATAGAATATATTAAAAATAAATAAAACCCATGCAGACATTCAGAAAATCCCAGGCAGAACATTAAATTTCGGAATTTCCCCTTGACAAGGGGTAAATGTTGTTTTAAAAATGGTTAATTAATATATTGAAGCTCCTATGTTGTATGGACTTTATAATTTCTTACTATTTTAAAAAATTCAAAACATAAATAAACCCTCGTGGACTGTACACATACATGCACATGTAGAGAAACGTCAAAATCGTGAAAATTGAGTTTGGGAAATGTGGTTATTTAAAAAAAGTATGAAAGGAACCACTGGGTTGTTTAGTACTGAAAGATGCGTAAACTTACTGACTGTCGATCCGTGGTGGTGTCAAAGGTGAACGGGGTATGACTGCGCTGGAGGGCACTGAAAATTGGCGGGACTTTTTAGAGCGCGCTCAAGATGAGTCCAAAATCGGACGAGCACAGGACAAGAGCACAGAGGAGTACATAAGAGACACACTAAATAAAATTGGTAAGGACGTCTAGCCGGGACATAGAAAATAGTGTCTTGTATTTGGTGGAAGAGTAGAAGTGCAGTGTACCCGCCGTGTGTTCGTCTTAGGATTGGCCAAAGATTCAATGACCACCAGACCCGCTCCAACGTCCCATTGGCTCCATTTCCCTCCCTCTCTTTATTATCCCGGGAAGCCATGTTAAAATCATTCATGCCGGGTCATCATTTCCATTTATCCTCAACTATCTCACACTTGACAGGGGTCAAAGGTCATCTCATATGACTCGCAAAACTCCAATCTCTATTCTCATAATTTTTTCAGAATTTTAAATCAATTTTTAATCCTTCAAAATTCAAAACCATTCATATGATATTGGATTGCAAGTTTCCCCAGGTCGTCGCCGCTCTCGTATTCGTATCCCATGCTCATAGCAAAAAACTCATGTACTTTCAATATGGCGCTCAGCTCAAAAACTTGCTCCGACTCTAATAAACTTAAAAAATTCATCAAAAATAGTAAACGTGTGTCAATTTTAACGCCGTTTGAACCAATACGTCCGGAAAAGTATGTAGGATTTGGTGAGTATGATTTTTTGAACTCAATTTGTACAGGTATTTGAAAATTTTGCAAGATTTTGGAAAAATGGATTTTGATGAGTACATTGCCGTGGATGTTCGTGAAGGGCGTTGGGACGGAGGAAGAGTTCATTGACGGGATGGAAGGGGAGCGAGAGGGGTGGAAGGATGGCATGGGGGAATGTGGAAAATATGCAACGGATGGAGTGGATTCAAAGAGTGGAGGATTTGCGCTGCGTAGAAATCCATTTGTTTTGGTCTCGGTTTTTTTTCTTCAAGGGCAAAATACACATTTGTTGACATTCTCAGCATCTTACTACACACATTATACACATGGACAGTTTACTAGGTGGTTTTAGTTCAAAATATTGGATTTTATCAATATTTCAGTGATTTTTTATATCTTGGAGAGACTTGAGTCTAACTAGGATGGATTAGGTAAGGGAAACAGTTTAAAGGATTAGAATGTTTGTTTATGTGGGACGGGAAGCAGACAGCATAGCATAGCCTAGTTTGTATACAGCGGGAAGTTCATATCCCATGTGCTCATTTCATTCAAACTCATTGTTGGAATTTTGAATGACGGACTGAAATTAATTTTAAATCCAAAAATTTGAATGCAAGAATTTTTATTAGATAGAATGAAAAATATTTTCGTAGTGTAAAATGAGTTGATTTTGGAGAATTGAAAATTGAGATTGAATCGAGAAAAAGGGGACTCGATTTTTAAATGTTTTAAAATTTTACGAAGCCGATCTAACTTTAGTAGGTTATAGATTCTAGAATTGTGCAGCGAGTAGAATGCATGTTGGTTGACGTTACATGTAGCGTAAATTAGGAAAAAAAAATGTCTGATCCGGATGTGTGATTGAAAACTTTAAATACATCATTTTCATTTCCTACTTGCTTTTTGTCGGCTGACGGGTGTACACACACTGTTAATTAGGGTATTTTTATTTAACTACTCGGATGGCAGGAAGGTGGGACATGTGTAATTGATCGATGATCGGTATAAATTTTATTTAAATATAATATTCTAGCTATTATGACATTGATAATTATTCTTTCCAACTATTCGGTTATTAACAGTAAGTAACTGCCAATAATATTTGGCTATATATAAGCATAGATATTTCCGACCGGAGTAGAACTTCTAATTAGTTAATTTCTTGATTTTTTATCAATTGAGTAGTTACGAGTTCCCCGACACTTTTAGTCCGACTTATCTTTTGATAAATTGACAATCTTTTCTAATACGCCTTCATAAATTTGAATTCCACGTAGAAAGACGTTTTCGTTCAAATACTCGTCATTGTCGTGAAGTAGAACAGGTGTATTATTCATTGGAGAAAATCCGAAAGCTGGAATTCCTAAACTTCGAGATAAACGAGCGTCGGTGCAGGCTGGAAATATTTTTGGGCTCACCTTGATTCCCCTGTAACAAAATGTTGAATGAGTTGAGTTGCTAACTACTAGATAAAATGCCTGGAGTTTTGTCTACTTAGTAAGGAAAATTAACCTACAGATTTGTGGCAGCCTCACTAAAAGTTGTCCACCAGGGATTTTCAGGGGTTAGATGTGTGATAGCAGTGCTGTCCGTAATAAACAGGGTTGAATAGGTCAGGTCAGTTCCGGTCCCGTTCCCACTTCGAATGCAAAAATCGTCCAGTCGCTCTGTCCATTGTGAAATTGACATTTTCGGTGAAACCCTCATGTCAAAAGTTGCCGAGAGTTTACTAGGTATTACATTAGACACGTCTCCGCCCTAGTTTTGTTAGATTGTAGGTTAAAATTTTGAATCGGCTTGCTACTACATTGTCAAATGTTATTTTCGAATTTTGTACATTGAGCATTGTGAGGTTGATTGTGGTTACATCCCCCAACTCTAGATTATTTTCCACCATTAATTTTTTTTGTTCCTCTCGAAGTGCTAGCATATTCCCAATAAAGGCATTCAATTTTTCAGCCGCCGTATCATCAAACATAATGGATGTATGCCCCGATTGTCCAGTTGCTGTAACCTCGATTTCTGAAATCAAAAATTTTATGTAATTAACGGTGGATATTTTTTGTTGAGAATCTTAAAATTATCTTACGCCACAGAGATCTCTCGCCATAGAAAAATTCAAAGTGTGCATCGGGACTTGCAATCCCTTCATCGAAAACCAGTCCGATATTTAAAGCCATAAATTCAGGTCTAGTTACCCAAGTTTTCATTCCTTTGTAACCAACTTCCTCATCTGTTTCGAAAACAATTTGCGTATATTTGAACTGTTTCATAGAAACTTTTGGAAATTGCCAAATGCATCACCTGGGACAAATGAAACATGGACATCTCGAAGGGGAATAAATCCTTTATTTTTAAATCTCCGAATCGCTTCTAAATATTGAACTCCAACACATTTCATATCTTGCGATCCTCTGGCGTAAATATTACCTTCGGCATCTTTTTCTGCTCCGAAGGGCTCATGAATCCATAAATTCTTTATTGGCAAGTATTTTAGAAATATATTGTTGAAATATCTGACTTCAAAAATGCAAGTATTTTGGGTTACATACGGGGTCAACCGGAACAACATCAATGTGGGAATTTAGCAAAATAGATTTTAGACTTGAATCCTTTCCTTTCCATGTCATCCAGATTGCAAATTCGGCAGGTTTAGGAAATTCGGTAATATTGAATACTAGTCCAATTTCATTAGCTTGCTTCCGTAGCCATTCAATACAGCTTGCTGAAATATGAATTTTGAAATCAAATTAGTGAGAAGGGACCGAAATAAATCTGAATCTGAATCCAACATCCTGTCGTTGATCCAAGACATCCACCTTTGAAATATCCGCATCCGGGTAAAATGTCAAAGGTAAAAGAAAGGTAGGTATGGTATATTGCTGAATAATCCAATCCAACCGACTTTTTCTTTCCAGGGACATGTAAGCGGAAACTGGAGATAATTTAATTACAAAATGTAGAAAGTCGTTCCTTTACTTACAATAGTCCGGATCAGGGTGAACGGACGGCAATCGTAAATACTCCCGGAAACGAGTCACACTAGGATTCTCACTTGTTGCCATTTTGCACGGCTGTACAAAAAGTCTGTTATGATCAAAGAAGTGTACAAAATAGATTTTTATTTGATCTATTTGTCCCTGCGGTTGCGGTCCGACAAAACTTCTATAGCTTGTCCACCATAATTTGTAGATATCGATGAATTTTCTCACTAGAAGTTGTAATAATTATTGTCCTGACACTGCCAAGGTTTCACATGGCTAAATCGCTGGATGTGGTTTAGGTTTCAGAGAGATTACGATTAGTTAACATTTCCATTTCGTATTCTTCGTCTGAAGAAGTATTGAGTTTAGTAGTGGTAAAATTATTTATATTTTATTCACCGCCATGCATAAAAAATTGGAATACACTCACAGTTGTATTTATTTGGAGGAGCAAAGTCAAATATGGAGCCATAATTATTTTTGAACCCTCGAGGTTAACGATTGATAAGCACGGTCAAAGGCGAATGGAAGGGCAAAGGCAGACGACAAAATGAATGATATTATTATAATGAATGTTCTCCAGTGAACTTGACATCCATTCACTTGTATAGATAATACAAGGAGCGAGTTTCAATTAAATTTATAATTATCAATACATTTTCTCTTTCTTACGAGTTGTCGGTTTGGAATGTTTCCTTTCGTTTTGACCACAAATGAGAATAGGAAAGTCAATAATGGTATAACTTTTCTTGGATAAAATTCAGTTAACTTGATCGTATGTCGCACTGTCGTTATGATGTATTTAGATTAATTGCTCACATATGAGAAAAAAATCCGGACTGATTAAGAATTCAAATGATTGCTCTATTTGATTGCTTAATTATTGCAGGACATTCAAAGTACAGTAGTACATAAAAGCAAATTAGCAGACACCGTTTTATAAACCTATGATAGGATTCGATTTTTTTATACTTGGGTGTAAACTTAAAATCTAGACCCTGTATCAAACATTTGATGATTAGATTGATAATATCGCACTTTGTTTCGATCAAAGATTTTTGCCTACATAGAAATGTAATCAGTAAAATAATCGCCTTTTTTTAGAAAGAAAGAAGACAAGAATTATATTACATCAATCTGATAACGAATGAGTTCGATAGATATTCAGAATCGAATTTTTGCAAGTGCATTTCAACTTAATTCACTCGAAAAATGTCTAATTCTGGATTTAGACTAAAAATGTCCGAGATAATTCAAGTTTCTCGGACCACAATGTACATACAGAATGAGAACTTCGCATCGTTCGTGAAACATGTGTTTTCTTCGAACGGAAGTAAAGAGTATTAGATATTCTCTGAAGTTCCATAAGTAAACAACAAAACCTCGAAACCAGAAACCGTTAGTTTTCCCGTTTGCCCCTTTGCACGGGTCCCACCTGCTGCTACTATGGAGAGGGTCGTAGTTACAATTCTATGAGGACTATTTTTTTGCGAACACAACTCGGCCGAATTCATCCGAGGAAATGGTAGAAGGAATGAGTAGGAAATGCTGGTGGTTTGGCACACTTGCCAATTTACACACAGAATCAACAGCAGCGGAGAAAGTAGGTGACAGGAAAAGCCAATGAATTTCACTCTCGTCTAGTTTTTTGTCTTTGTAGAAAAAAAACAGTTGCTTGTGGATTTTGAATCTAGATATCCTTATTTTTGTTCATTGACGGCGATTGTGCTATTCCGGGGAATAGAAATTTTAGTGAGTGACATTTATGCAGTTTGTTCAAAATCCTTCCACCACCATTGGATCCTTTTCCTTTCATAGACTCGGTTGCTCCATAAATACTGCCACTTTTCCGAGTATTACGTCTTATCTGGTATGATTTCATCGGAAAGGTGAGGCAATTGTGTTTCTGTAGTTATTACTAGCACTTGATTACGACTTTTTACTTTGTCACATTTTCCGTTGCGATTAAGTTAAACGCGCAATAAAGCGGTTTGCTCGTATATTAAGGTGTGGATCCTTAGATTTGAGACTCATGCATGCATTGTCGTTTATTGCTTCTGTCCGCCTGCGCCTGCATAATATAAGATGAGCTTGCTCATTTATTGTAAATAATCCTACGAATCCAAGATATCCGAAGTCACAACCTGAAAGTAAACTTCTTTAGTTTGCCTATTTTCCCCAAAATAATCGAAGACAATCTTGAGTCTTTCCATCCATAGGATAAGCCGGACGTAAACATCTTTATTTTACTGTTTACCAAGATAACAGTTTCTGCTTTCTCTTAGAATACATGACCACTATACCGTTGCTGTCATCCCTTTTCTATGGATTCAATGGGTTGAGACGAACTTGAAATAATTTTGTATGAATCCTTTCTCCCGGATTAATTATAACCTGAAACCTATTCTGTTTTTCTAAAGGCTTCGGATATTTTTAGGTTGACAATGTTGGAAGGTCTATTTATTCACGATTAATTACAATAGTTTTAGCTTTTACAGATTACTTGAAATTAACGGATCCTTATTCTAGATCTCAAGAAAGAACACACTTGTTGTAATAAATCCGTCAGATGTATCATCATCATCCAAGCATACAAATTTTATTTGAGTTTGTTTTGTATGTACATTCTTCATTTATGTTTGGTTTTCCCGAATTGTATACAGATTAATTTGGAATTCATTGCTGGAATTCCAGCGATAGAATGTGTTATATTTTGCAACGAATAGATCGCTGAGCTGCTGAATAGTTGGAACATTTTAAGATGAATTTGGCACATTCACAATTTTTTCCAGGATGGCTTCGTAGATCTCAATTCCTCGAAGATATACGTTTTCATTCAAAAATTCGTCGTGATCGTGGAGCAGAACAGGCGTATTATTAATTGGAGAAAATCCAAAAGAAGGAATTCCAACGTTCCTCAGGTATCTGCAATCCGTAGCCGCCGGGAAAATTCTCTGGTTTAATTTCAATCCCCTGTGGAATGAATGTACATCACAATTTATCCATTCAGAAATTGCTCAAGTAATATTGCAGTTCAGTTACACATTTTACTTACAATTTATCTGTTGCCTCCTTGAAAGTTGTCCACCAGACGTTATCACTTCCGAGGGAAGTACATGCAGTAATATTAGAGTACTGTAGATACTCGTATCGTACACCTGGTCCTGCTTCGGTACATGTATCGTCCAGCATTTTTTTCACTTCATCCAGGTTCCATTTTGGAGAAATTCTCATGTCGAAAACTACGGATAGCTCGGGAGGAACTACATTTGCTTGTAATCCACCCTACAGAATTAATCCATAAATATTAGAACTACATCTTGAGATTCTTCTTTGGTGTTTTGACTCACTCCAAGCATTGTCATGTTGACTGAAGTTACAGTTCCCAAATCACAACCCGTTTTTGTTAGTATTTCTTTCTGCTCCGTACGAATCTTCAATAGTTTGTTGATGACTTTATGAATTTTCTCGGCAGCAGTATCGTCGAATAGAATGGAAGCATGTCCAGTCTTACCAGTTGCAGTTACCTTGAACTCTGAAATGAAACCATATTTTAGCTGGATTGACATTAGATATCGACTAATTATGGTTGTATTGTTAACTTAGTACGCCAAATCGCTCGTTCTCCATAAAACAAATGAATTGAATCATCTGGGCTCGCAATTCCTTCGTCTAGAGCAAATCCGGCGTTCAATTTTTTGAATTCTGGCGTATCCACGAAGACTTTCATCCCTTTATAACCACCGACTTCCTCGTCTATTTAAAAAGTAGACCAGATTTTAGAATTTTTCGGCCATTCAATTGAATTTATTTACAATCTTCGGCACATTTACCTGGAACGAACGTAAGGTGAACATCTCGGAGTGGTACAATTCCTCTGGCTTTGAATCTCCGAATTGCTTCCAAATATTGAACTCCAACGCATTTCATGTCCTGTGATCCTCGAGCGTATATATTACCTTTGGCATCTTTTTCAGCTCCGAAAGGGTCATGAGTCCACTTAGTCTGCAAGAAGATTTGGTAATATTGGTAAATTAATTACTTTCAAATAATTCTCGAAATTAAATCGCTTTACCCGTTCAACCGGGACCACATCGATGTGTGAATTGAGCAGGACGGATGATAGTTTTGAATCTTTTCCTTTCCATGTTAGCCAAACTGTAAATTCAGCTGGTTTTGGGAACTCGATAATGTTGAATTCCAACCCGATTTCAGTGGCTTGCTTTTTTAACCATTCAATGCATCCGGCTGTATGAAAAATTGTGAGGGTTACATTTTGCTATTCTGTATAATAATTTGAAAGTGTCAGGTCCAAAGACTCTTTGCTTCCACGAGTTCAACGGTGTGCATAGGCTTACGGTTCGATTTCGCGGACGTAACAAGGGTGGATTTTTTCTATTGGAATTTTTTCCGAAATCCGGTCTCTAAGAAAAGTATGCGGGAGATCGACTATGCACTAGTGGCAAATCCCAATTAATGGATATATGTTTTATCTGTTTTACTATAGCTGTTAGAAATTTAACGATTACTCACAATAATCAGGGTTTGGATGAACAGAAGGAAGTCTCAAATACTCTCGGAAACGAGAAACAGATGGGTCCTCCGTGGTTGTCATGATTTACAATAATGAGGAAAACGAAAGTAGGTCCGTGTCACACAAATGTTGTTATATTTGGAATCGAAAGAGTCGAAGTTTCGCGGTTCGGTTTTCGGAGACAAACGGGTAGAATTGAATCCGACTTTGTAATTTTCCGAACTGTTGCTTCTGGAGTGACGAAAACACGACAAGCTAGCTGTGAACTGAACTGCACAGTGCACAACGGAAATTTTATTTTGACATTGGAGTTGCAGTCTAAAGTTGAAGTACATGACATTGTGAGTAACATATTCGTTTATTTAAAGGAGAGAATAGAGGACACCCTTGTACCCCGTTATTAACCCTAAATGATAGTCAGATTTTTGGTTTTTAGTTTATAGTGGGCATAAATTATTGTCAGAAATAAAAGTTTTAATTTCAGATAACGGTTTTATGCATCATTTCCAAACCCCCCTCCCAATCCACAGCGTTCACTACCACATCGAAGTGGAGTTATCTAGTTGAATACATAATCTTGTTATATTCCTGGACATAACGACAAACATCAATCCGTCTGTCAGCTTGGATAGGGATTAATACTTACAAATCGAGATTCAATAGGTTCAGTATGTAGTTCTGTTTGAGTCGGCTCTTGCATTTGTTTGTTTTGTAGATGGACCCTTTTTTTTGACTGACTACCAAACACCGCTCTACTCTGACGAGACGGCACACACGCGATAGATGCTACCCAACGATCCTATTAATTTTTGTATTTTTCTTTAGACATGCGGTGTTAGTGTGTTAATGGAATATATTTCGTTATCTGAAATCTTGGTTAAATTATACAAGAAGAAGTCCACTTGCAGACCAAAGCGCTAAAAAAAAACTCCGAATTATTGTTATTCTGTAAATGTTTTTGTCTTCATCTTCGTCAAATTTTATGATTTTCCGATGTTAGGGTGAATTAAATTATTGTAAAGACTGGGAGGTGTGTGATTACGATGATCATTCATTGTCGTTCTCAGACTTAAGCAGTTAGCTAGTCTAAGAGAGTCACAATCACAAGTCAAAATAATATATTCTGAAAAACCTAGTCACCGACAAGTATAAGTTTAACTTTAATATTGCTATTCCACACTATCCACTCTTTAATTAAACTATCTTCAGTTTGCGATTCGACTACGGAAAAATGTTTTGCCATTTCTAATCTGACTCATATATATCGTACTGAAGTAACATTAAACAATGTCTCCACATATTTCACTAATTGTAACTGAAATACCCTTTGTCTACAGTCAAGTTTGATATGGACATGACATAATATGTGCAATATAATTTTAGACGAGTTTTCATTGGACGTTTTGATATACTAAATCATTAATAAATCGAGTCAGAGCAGCATTAAACTACCTTAGCTGAGTTGAGGGATGGTAACGTCCATTCGCAATTCATTTGGCCGTTTTCTACGTCTGAAATTTTAAACACAAAAGTGTGTTTAGATTGTAGTCAAGTCACGTAATCCTGTAATTTTTTGATAGCAATGTATGGCTGCGAGTGGCAATGACCAATGGTTTACTGGCGATTGTCTAAAAACCCGGTGTGAAATAATTTTCCGTTAATATCATTTTAATATTGAACACGTGTTTATATTTTTGCAGGTGTCAACCCATGGACATTTCTACCACTTGAAGAGAAACGAAACGGGGATAAAATAACTCAGAGAAAATAGTGAAAGTCCAAAGTGAAAGTGATTTGACTTTCTCCAGAGACTCCGGACATGGCTTCCGATCAGGAAGACAGTGGTAACAATATGGACATTGAGTTAGGACAAGAGAATCAGAATGATGATTCACAGGACAATGTTGCCCCGAATGAAGCTCAACCTGTAGTGTTAGTGAATAATGCTTTACCTGCCGACCATCTTGATATCATCAATCAGATTGCAGATTTACCCATACCGGAAAATGAAAACGTGCAACACTATAATCAATTTCTTCACCAAGAATTTGACCATGACAGTGATTACAGTGATGACTATGACCCGAATGAGAATGTTCAAAATGATGTTGTTTTCTTTGATAATGTTTGGGAAGAAGGAGACTCTGACGAAGGTCATTCTGGAGACGAAATGTCCAGTAAGACGAGCTGATAATTTAATACAATCTTTGTGATCAGAAACATTAAACCTTCACAATCATTTCATATTATTTATATGTATTATATTAGATCCGATCAGATTCCACACGTATCTGATCTGATTTTCATCGAATTTTGATTAACCTTTCGTATTACTGTACTACTCATGATAAGTCCAGAAGCTACGTATATCTTGAAATTGGAATATCTGCAGTTTAAATATCTGGAATTTATGCGAAATTTACTCTCACTGCTCATGATCTGATATGAAATAAATTGAAGTTAGACAGACATTTGTTATAGGAAATACTTCAAAAATTATGCCAACACTATAAACGGAATGAGAATCGAGTCATTACCAGTGAAAAAATTGCTACATTGGAGCTTTCAGTGTTTGTCATTTTAACGTTTGACTTTTCTTTTCATTTTGTTACTCCAACGAGTGTATTTTCATTGGGGGTATGGCTGCCTGATTGATATGAGAAGCGTTATAAGCCCGCTCAATAGACGCTCTGCGAAGTTTCAAAGATTTCAAGATAAACCAGTGAATTTTGAATACTAATTTGAATTATCACTTTTTCAATCCCAAACGCTCATTAAATTCAACAAAGTCACAATAAACAATTTTTTTCTCAAAAGACTTTTGGTAAATAATTTACCAAAAATATTTCTTACAAAGGTAATCTAGAATTATTCTAGATTACCTTTGTAAGCAATATTTTTATCACACGAGTGAAATTAATGTAACTTTTGTTTGGTTTTTTCATTGCGTTCTTTCTTTCCAAAAATGGAGGAGACCACTGAACTTTGAATATTCGCAAGTTGAATTTGAGATGGAGCGTTTACTGAGATGTCGATCTGTGGCTTGGCTTCTGAGAAAACTTCGCTCACGTGTTGCAATTCCAAGTATTTGACAATAATAATTTTAGAATTTTGATTTAGTACCGTAACCGTAGCATGTCAGTGTCGTGTCAGTCTTACTTTTCCTGTTACCGTTGTCCACCTCCAATTCTTGATTGGATGCCCGAAGTCCGGAGAGAAAGTAGATTTTCAGTGAAAGTAGACGATATTCGAGTCAGTTAATTCATGCATACCTATTTTATAATTATTTAGGAGACAACGCTTCAGATGAAAATCGTGAGGATCCGGACGAGTCACCACCACCAGAATTTGACCCTGAACTCCCCATTCGTCATGTTGTAAGTCCAGAAAGAAATGAAGCGATTAATGATTGGAAATAAGTTTAAAATGTGTATTTTTAAATATGCTATTACTTCTAGTACTTGGGTGAAGCAATGGAAGAATTACAAGGACGACGAATCCTGGAAGAAGAATCCACTCAGGAAATCCCTTTGGTTGTGATGGGACTTCATCTGGTTCCTGGACAAACATTACCTATGACCGTATTTCATGCTGTATTTCAAAATGCAATTCGACGCTGTGTGGTCAACGACAGGGTCTTCGGAATTGTAAGCACGGGGTGAGTTTTCAAATGTATTTAAAACATTGAGTTATTATTTCCACTGGTTTACTCATGATTTGTATAATTTGCAGGATGGATAACATTGATGGAAGAACATTGGTTAATCGAGGATCACTCGGGACCCTTGCGGAAATTTACGAATTCCAAGAAGAGAGCGAAAATCACAATCCAATGCAGCCTTTAGGTTCTAGTTTTGCGATCAAAGCAAAGGGTCGCCAGCGATTTAATGTCCTTGAAATTCGCCGTCAAGCCGATGGAAACTTAATGGGAAAAGTCAAAATTAGACCTGAGATTCGATTGCCGACACTTATTTATCAAATCATTTCCCATCAATCATTGCACTACCGTTTTCAATTACCAGCTCCGCGAAATAACGTGCCTCAATCAGAGGAAGAGAACGCATCAGAAACTGGAAGTGAAAATCAGTTGAGAGATATGGAGGTCAAGGCTGAAGAAACTGTGAGTACTGATAAACGAAGCTGAGATATGAATTACCTTTGACACTGTCGACTTCTAAAATACGAACTTTAATTTGTTTCAGGAATATGAGGCCGCTTTTTCAGTTCTAATTGCCGAGAATGAAACGAGAAGAAAAGTGACACGGTACTATTCATCCCAAACTCCATGGCCAAGTTTTGTATATGATAATTTTGATGAAAGGATTTTAGTAGAAAGGGTGCATAAAATGCTGAAGAATGAGTTGAAGGGAATAGTAGAATCTCAGCACAACATTCCCTTGGATGCCACTGACTTGAGTTTTTGGCTGGCTCAAAATTTAACTATGGATGACACTTATCGTCTACGGCTTCTAGAAATGGATTCTGCAATTCAAAGACTGAGATTTGAGCTCAATTTGTTGGAGAATGTTGTAAGTTATTTTGGAGACAACAGACAAGTGCTTTGCTGAATTTAAGTCTAACAGTTTCTATTCTTTTTGCAGTCCCGAGTCATTAGTTGTCGGCGGTGTGAATTAAGCGTTGCGGACCACTCAGATATTTTTGCTATGTCAATCGAAGGACCACAAGGAACATATGTAAATCCAGCGGGTTATGTCCATGAAACATTGACTGTTCATCAAGCGAGGGACATTGTGACCCGAGGTCATTCATCGACCGAGGCTTCTTGGTTTCCGGGGTAAGGATGCGAAATGCTTATTACACTAGCGATAAACTCTGATACACTCATGTGTATTATGTATAACTAGTATAACGCTCATTACGACTCCATTTCAGTTTACTTTTTGGTAGCAAAATCCCACCAATTTATTTTTCTAATATTGACGCTCAGAAAAGATTAATTAGTCAGTCAACTGTCGGCCTGGTCTGACCTGGCAGCATTTTCATTAATACAAATACAACACAGGAACATCTTCCAACCACGGTTCCGAATAAGTTTACTTACTCAAATAGAGCTGTATAAATAACATAAAGAAACTCAGCTCAAGTAGGCTTAACCAATTTGTGTTTTTTTGCTTAAGGTATTCCTGGACAATTGTTGAGTGTCGTGGATGTCGAAGCCATTTGGGATGGAAGTTCCTTGCCACCGGACGAATGAAACCAAAGAAATTTTGGGGACTTGCCAGGAAAG
This sequence comes from Protaphorura glebata, assembly GCA_034694305.1. NCBI lineage: Eukaryota > Metazoa > Arthropoda > Collembola > Poduromorpha > Onychiuridae > Protaphorura > Protaphorura glebata. The sequence goes on along the minus strand of JAQFYE010000254.1, from coordinate 6,279 downwards.
CTGTAACATTCAAATATGATTCAGCATCAGAGCGTGACGATTTAATCGAACGGCGCGCTTCTACTACCAGTACGGCGTCAGCAGCGACGACGACGAACGCCGAAGTCAGTGAAGGGGTTCTTATAATCCCTCCTATTCAAGAACAAGAACCCCCTACAGACGGTGTTTAGAAATTACACGTTAACCAATTAATTACCTTGATCAACTCAGTGTTCCTTAAACGTTGATTCTTAATTTTTAAGCTCACGACCCGTAATTCTAGCATTTAAAAAATGTGTTAAATGTTAGCGACTGTACCCACTGCACTTGTAGAAACGCACTGGTGCGTTTTACAGGTATATAAATGTTAGACGTGGATCTACTATTCGGGTGGCATGGTGCTTCTACTCAAAGCATTAAGGAAATCGAATACTAGTTTATTTTACTATACCTTTCTATTCTAGTAAAACTTTACACAAACAAGTATATTATCTGTATTCCTATTCCAAGTCAATTTTGATTAGTAATACGAATGACAAGGAAGATGGCATCTATTCTCGTTTACTGTTTTGTGAGAAATATTTACTAATATATTAAAACTTTCAGTCAAATATCGATTCAAATAAAGATTCTCGAGAGTAAGAATTACGTCGTCAAATGCTTTGAATGATTTATTTTATTCCAGAAACTATTAACAATATTTTCGTAACAAGTTCAGATGCGTTATTAGTGTTATCATGTTTTTAAATTTTAGTCAAAAGCCATAACTAGATGTCCTTAAATTACTTAACCCTGTAATTATTTTATTTTTATTCGACAATCAGTTATCAACGAGCAAATACTAAATACAAAAAGTAATATTCACATGAGCAATACCCCAACCTTGGGCATGATTATTGGCCTGGAATTTTGGCTTTTCTAGTAGTTTACCAGTCGGTCGAAGTATTCATATATTATTGGTCGGGTGGGTATGGAAACATCTCCACCAACTGCGACCCGATTAAACCTCACTAGCTAAAATTCAGTTGTAAAACAAAGGAGTCGACAGTGAGGCGTTAATGTTTAAGACGTGTACTCCGATAATGGTATACGACGGTACTTACCTAAACAAAAACGTGAGAGAATTCAAAAAAGCTGGGATGAATTTGAACTGGAAAAGGCGAGCACTTAGATGACTTCCATCGGAGTACTCATAGAATTTTCTGGAGATTCACCACTCCCCAAAAAGGACGAGGAAGTAGTCAACAACGGACCAGGTGGCTCTGAGAGACTGTTTGTGCTGTCAGCGGAAAGGCGATCCCGACCATAGTGCATACCGTTTCCATTAGTCATATTCTTGCCCATATGAGAACCAGAAGTACTGTGTACGAGATGAGAATCTGAAGATTGTGCTAATTGTTCGTCATCACCCTCCAAAGTCAGGGCAGAGACATCTTCAGAGACGCCACAGTCGTTATTCTCAGACATTCCAGTCACAAGCGAAGCGGGTTTATCGTCCCATTCAATCTTGAAGCGAGTCACTCTGGGCTGAGTTGCTAAGATATTACGGACCAACTACAAAAGCCAAAAGTAAAATACAATCGTTAAAAAACTATATTAATCTAAATTATAAAAATGCTACAACAGCGGAAAAATTAGTACCAAAGTTGTACCCTATAACCAATACGATTTACGTATGTATGTCCGTTGTCGCGCTGCAGGTTTCATCTAATCGTGTTTCAAAACAGTAAACTAACAAAAAATAAACATTAAACAATAAACACAAAGGTTAGGCTAGAATGATTACCTAGTAATCGTCAAAATTATGCATCGTCTGTGGATATCATGTTAGGGTTTTTGGAAATCATGAAAAATTAGTAATTAGTGGTTAGTGTTGAGAAAACAAAATTGTTGTAAAGTGCATAAAAATTGCTAATGAGAATTTTTTCCTGGGAAATAAGCTAGAATGAGACTTCCAACCTCAACCCCCAACTCACATTTTATCAATCGAATCAGTCCGAACCGAAAGAATGTAGTAGTAATCCAAAATTCATGACTGAAAAATAGTCGCTCAAATAAAGACTTAGCAATATCTACCGATTATCACCGTTATCGTGTTTTTGAATAACATTGCTGTGCCAGAACTTCACATTTCTTCTGAACTTAAATCTAAAACAAACCTGTCCGAACTCTGAACTCAATTTTTAATACTGAAAATTCCTAAATTCACCATTCATAATCGTAATTCTATTCAGTAATGGAAAGTATACTCAGTCATTGCTTAATTCAGTCCTGACTTTTGCAAATGAAAAGTGATAAAATTATGAATCCACATTCAGCACACTAAATTATACTCTTGTGGAGCAGGAAAATGTCTAAGGAAAATAACATCCTCTCGTCACCTCAGTCTGTGAGAAAGGATCAGTTTCAGTAAAATATTGATTTATCGGGATCAACTTGTTCAATTCGAGGACATGGAATCAACAACAACAATCAATGAATCAGCCAATTTAAGACTTCAAATTTTATCAAATCAGCTGCGGTTCACTGTTCATTGATGTCTAATTTTTGTGTGCTATTCAATTGAGCATATTTGGGTGAAGGAAGAGGTGTTCGACAATATTTTCGCCTAAAAAGTGAGTTCAGCAAGTTAACAACAGCAAGCAGTGAATTTGAATTAGACAGACACTAAACTGGTGTCGAACAACGGGTTTTGGGGTTCGTCACATGAAATCGAGATATAGATACCAAAATGCAACAAATTTTTCAGTTTGCCAACGTAGGGAAAGGTCAACGAGTGGGTGGTTCGTTACAACATCCAAAATTAAAATCTGACCTTCACCTTTACAAAATCGTACCTTGTCGTATTGAGGAACAGCCGGGGGAGTCTCCCTCATCTCAGGGTCAGAATACTCATTATTTACATAATATCCAATTCGTACGAATTCCTTGCTTCGGTAAGAACAAGTAAGAAGAACAACAGTCACACCCACCGCATCTGCTTGTGGAATCTTTGAAGTGTCTGGAGGATCGGCCTTTAATAAAAGCAATAAGCAAGATACAAATTAGTCAAATACTACATAAAATGGCTAAATGGCTTCATTTGAGGTGAAACTAAATTTTCTTGTAGTGTAGGCATTGTATATAATAGAATTCCGATCAATAAGATAAATCCAACCCGTCAGTGGTGTAACTTGATTATTGATTTATAAGTTTTAGTTTTGCCAAACTACGTCACCACCTTCAAAAGTTATATTTTTAACTTATTGCTGAAAACCAGACCAATACAAGGCCAATGTTGTCTGTCACTATCATTTGAGAGGTCGTAAAATGTTCGACTTTCCTCACCTGGAAAACGAACATATGTCGTCCCTCTGGAACAGGGCCGACAAAGACTGAATCCAATGTTTGATCATGACTTTCACTCTCCGCAGATCCGACATAAATTATTTTCCACTCTAGATCTGGAAACCAAAGAATACAACACTGAATTAGTAATTATGTAGTTTAAAACAAAGATATACGAATTCTGAAAACGTGTAACAGGTTGGGGGCTTTCTCCCCCGTAGAAACAGACAAATATTTGGCAGGCGGCAGGCTTGCAGGAAAGCCTCAGGCAGATTCGGCAGATAGACTCCATCTTCCGTACTTGGCTGAGTAATCCTATCCTACTCCTAGAACAAGGAATGACCGTGATTCCACGTGGCAGAATTTATCTGCCATAAGTTCCGCCATGTGCAGACTCAACATTAACATTATCTGCATCTGCATCTGCAAATTAGTACCCAGCACTAATTTGCAGGTCGGTCGCAAATTCCCACGCCTTATGTTGAGTTTCTATTGCAGGTTTCGGTGCGGGGTTTATCGCAGAATATTTGCAGGTCAGGTCAGGTCATGAGCTGTCATGTGGAATCGCCAGACTTTACTTCATGATTCATGTTATGTTCATGCATGTGAATTGTGAAATCAAAATTGACCACTGTTTTTCCTTAGTTAATTAGGTTGAGAAGTGATGGTGGCTGGTGTTAATCAATCATTATCATTGCTCACGATGCACATTTCATATTCAACTAAAATGTCAGAGAGCGGGCGGTGTGTACCAACCAGACGGGCGTAGTAGGCGTACGTTAACTTGTAGCCGTAGCGGAATTTAGAAAAAAAAATCTTTTAATTGCTTCGTTCCTTGAATAAACTGTTTCTCCGAGAAAACGTTTAAAGAGTGACGGAAATGGGCATGAAACAAAATCGTTATACCCTTTACTACGGCATGTGGCAGTGGCAGCACCTCATATACTGCAGTATAGTACAGTCATACTACACCACTGGCTGGAATTGGAGATTTTGCCGTAGGGTCACCCCAAGTCACCTTCCGCACCTCTGGGTTCACGCAGCAAAGCAAAGCACTTATATTTGAGAAAGTGTAACTGCGCAATTAAAATTTAACTTAACACAACCGAACCCAATTAACTCCCATCACTATCTATTTCATTAATTAGATTTAGATCATTAACTGAATACAAAAATTACAAAAATGGTTGACATTTGACAACCATAATTGACAAAAAATTTAAATGTAGGTATTTAACTTATATCCTTAACTATAATAATACGTCTAATTTAATCCTACCTTCTTTGAGTTCCTCGATGCATTCAAACGTGATTTCAAATTGGAAAGCTGTGAGGAATGTTGTGGGGTTATTGAGAACCACGACGTTTGAAACATGAACCTTGGCCATGGTCAGTCAGTCAGTCCTTTCTCTTAACGCTTCTTAATCCAACTGAAACTCCCGAAAAGGTTGCTGATCCTCCAAAAAATATTTAGTGATAACTGAGAACGGAATAAAATCACTGAATCAATGTGTACTGAATGTGTTGGTGAAAAGAGACGCTCTTTATATTTGAATTTAAAAGTACTCGGCTCACGTCTTGTCTTCCGTAACTTCCGTTCCGTCGTCCGAGTCCGAATGAGCGAAAATACGAAGCAAGTCGAATCTAAATGATGCAGATCAGATTTTAATTCAATTTTTTATAAGTCGTGTTGTTGTCCCGGGAAGAGTCTATGGGGGGAGTTTAATATTAGTCTCCCCAAAGCAAGGAATCTTGACAAGGGCTTTCTTACTAGGTTAGCTCAAACACTCCAGTCTAGACAAAGCAGACAAAGGAGGAATTTGCAAAATCTGAATCCCTGAAAAACGGGTGTGATTTTATCGCTCAGCAGAATAGAGAGATTTCACGGAAGATTAGAGTGAAACCACAGCAAAATTATATCTTGCACAGCAAATATATAACTTGCACAACAAATTAAGAACTTTCACAGCAAATTAATAACTTGCACAACAAATTAATAACTTATGCAGCAAATTAATATTTCGCCCGGCAAATAATACCGCGTCAAATTTTTAAACCAGCCTATGACCCTCCTCCCCAGAAACTAATTTTGACCCAGCTCGGTGTCAGGCAGGTTTCGGACTATGCTAATCATCTCTTTCTTTAATGGGGACTCCGCCCCTGGACCCCGCAAGGGGGACGCTCCGCTCCCCCTTGCCCCCTAGGGCTTGACCAGTCTAGCCTAACAGTATCTAATAAAGTTAAAACTTCTGTGAATTTCCTCTATTTTGCCGTGCAATATAGTAGCTCCAAAGTTAAATTGACTGTACGCCTCCTTCACGCAAGCCCAGTCGGATGAAACGGGGTCGACTCAAATAGGAAGAACGAACTTCCTAAAGGGCGCGAGGGTCTTCCCTAATCCCTATCTCTCCAACACGGTTGGAGAGGTTTTAATTTCTCCTGTCTCGACCGGTTTAAAACGCACTTCTGAAAATGACATCACTTACGGTTTTCAACGCCTACATTGATATCGCTAAAAGACGTAGAGGTACCCGACATCCTGACCAGTATGTGTGATTGTGTGAACGGTCTCAGCCAAAAGGCCAACTCCAGTGACCTGTACAGGTTGCCAAAAGTAACCATGTTTTGCGATTTAGTGATCTGTGAGGAGGGAGGGGTCATGGTAGATACATGAAATTAAGGATTTAGAATGTCCGCGACCTCAGCTTTGACATGTCATATCACATGATCCAGGTCACCACTCACCATAAGACACCACTACTCTGACCGTTGCTTTGGTCACTGGAGTAAGCCTTTCGGCTTAGATCCTTCGCGAACAATGTTCATGACACATCAGTTGGGACTATTGAATGATCTCGTGTATATTCAAGTAGCTGTACCTATATACCAAATAAAAAAAAATACTGAGTGTCTTTCGACTAAGCGGATACATATAATGTGCTTGGCACATTGTCGTCACGCCCGGCAACTCGG
>JAQFYE010000253.1:0-44245 GCA_034694305.1 Protaphorura glebata | reverse complement strand
AATCAAAGAATTTTACGTTATAGGCACTTCTAAAATTTGTTCAGGCCTGCTGCGAGGTTATGGCCTCCATCCGTGGACAATTTAAAAATTGCGGGCGGCTAAGCCGCGAGCATGGGATTATTCATTTCTACTTCAATTAAAGGAAACATTTTCTACTATGGAATTGGCAACTTATTTAGCTCACATTTCCATGCATGGTTCTGATTAATTATTTCAAATTCGAAACTTCATTTCGAGCAGGTCTCGTTGCTACCTGCGACATGTCAGAGATACTTTAAGGAAGGGCTAGGCCCGGAGTAAATTTTGTTCTAACTTTCCTTTACTTTCAATGAAAATTGCTTACGAGTAATGTGTTGAATACGATGGGTTAATTGACGTGATGAGATGAGAAAGAACCATGTGGATTCGTCCACAGCTAGGACTCAGTTTGGATTTCCCCCTACGGCCTGGCCTACCATAATCTGTTTAGATTTTAATGGAAAGTTCCCAATTCATTTAGAAATTTGGAACTTGGGTTGGGTTGGGTTGAGTAAATGTAAATGATGACTAAAGTTGAATGAGTTTTGAAGAGAGAGGTCATAAATTAGTGTAGTGAAGTGAAAGGGTATGTGTATTGAGAAAGAGTACTTGAACTATTACTCCATGAAATTTTGAATGGTTAAGTGCAATTCATTGAACAATTTTCATCAATAGGGCTGGCCTGGATGTAATCGAGATTGAAAGGGACCTGGAGTCTTGCCCGTGCCCCGTGCCCATATAATCCATTCAGGTTAATAGTTCACTGCATCCATGTTTTGTCCATTCCAGGCTCCATACGCGCTGTTTTCGAGTACTTGTAATTTGCAAATAGAATCAAGCAGATGTTGCTCCTGTTCTGCCTGAGCTTCAGCTCCATCGTCAGCAAAATACGAGGTCGAAATTAATGGCATTCTTTTTGTGGGACAAAATGAAGTGGGTTATTTTCGGAATAATCACCATAATTAACATTTGGGTAAACACTCGAGTGATTTTAGTAATCGAATGGCAACTAGTTTACCATTTAGCATAGGAAATGTCACCCTAGTAGTAAGAAAGGTCGTCATTCGAGGAACACCAGACACAGGCGAGTAAGAGCTTGCTTGCACCGCAATGCTGATGCGAATTAGGGAATAATGGAATCAACATTTCTGAACCAAGAGCGCCCCCTAGTAGCTTTACATAATTAGGGATCCGGACTTTTGCATTTGCGGATGCACAATGCACTCCACAGCTTTGTGGAATTAAAGATTAGTCATAGCGCTTCAGTACTCAAGCACATTGAAGCCGCTTCCTTGGAATAAAAATAAGTGTGATTTATTCCATTAACAGCGAGGTTTTCTTTAAAAAAATCCAGAGCGGGATCACATTTTTTGAAATTGGTTTTCTCTTTTGTTTCAGGTCCCATTCCCATCCGTCGTTTGTTTGAACCGCAAGCAGCCGTACTCCCGCTTCCTCACTTCCCAGGAAAGCGTGAATCGTCCATCTCCCAAAATCTCTAATCTACTAATGGGATTAGTCCGAATGCACAAAATCGTACATCTGTGAAATTACCCCCAAAAAGTAAGTACCTCTTTACTCATTCTATTTATACACTCTCACAGACTCAGACGCAGGCCAGAACCTCTGTTCTGGTCAGTTCCAAGGATGCGTCATCGAACCCATCTCGTTAAAGCTGATGCGTTGCGTTACGTTAAGATAAAATATTTCCGTATTCTCTCCAGAAAATCAAGATCAAATTCAATCCCAGAGCTACTTCAGTTAGACGACCGCATGGTCGATTCGACCTAGCGTTGTGTCATTTTCTTTCAGGCGTACTCAACCGTCTCTACAGCTAGTTATTTAACGCCGAACCCATTCGTTTAGAATTTTTTTTTATTCCCATTGCTGTTTTAGTAAACTGGACAATAAAAGTCGCCCTACCATGTGATGACCTCTGACAGGTGGGTAGCTAAGACAGGATTAACGGCACTTCTAAAATACTCAACAAATGCACACTCATTTTGATTTAAGAAAAGACTTTAATGATATCTTAGATTGTCCGTGTAATTTGACACGTGACCTGAAAATCAGAGCCTAGCGAAGGCGTCCTGTCGGTGGACAGCGGTCAGTGAAGCGACGGACATCTTAATTGAATCAGAGCCTTTCAGGCAAAAAATTATCGAGCGTAGTCTAACATTACTATCAGTAGGAAAGTGGACGAATGTATGTAGTATGGTGCGTTGGAAAGACATGGTATCTGATTTCAATCTATCTTTATAATGTTTTCTTGTTGAGAGCCAAGGGACCCGTCAGACATTTCGCTCGGTTAAAGGTCAAATCTACGACACTCCTTACTAGCTAGACATAGCATGAAAGTGGTTCCTCATTTCGGGATTCGGGTTTTACGGAGGCGGACTGTGGGAATAGGACATTACACATTACGTCACCTTATAGGTTATAGCAAATGTTGTGTAATATACAAAGTAACATATATTCCGGAATTGTCGACCTTATATCCGGGATAAGTCGTTGTCCTCAAGTTACATGCACTGTGTGTTATAGTCAATTCATAAAATCAGCAGTTCTAAAAAGCGCTTAATTTTCGCTCAAATTGAAGCTAAACATGAGAAGGCGTACAAATCCTGTTCCATTAAGAATTTATGGATCGCCTCGCCGATAAAGGATGGGGTACAAACCTTATGAGAAAAGTACGCATTTGGAAATCGCTGTAACTTTTATATGTTGTAGCTTTTGGCACCCCGAACAACTTCTGTGAAGGTCCTACCCCCAAAAGTTGAATCATTTGACCGCTAGAAATACACAGTGGGCATGTAAGGTGAAAGCAAGTGAAAGCGAAAGTGAAAGTCACTTGCTTCCACCTTACATGCCCACTGTGTATTTCTAGCAGCCAAACGGTTCGACTTTTGAGGGTAGAACGTTCACAAAAGTTGTTCAGGTTGCCACTAGCTACGGCACATGTATTTCGTTTTACAAATTCCGGAATCGATTGTACCCATGAAAAGTAGTCTGACGATCTGATGAGACAAAATCGGACACTTCAGAATTGGCCCTGCCTCGCGAATTTGGAACACGGCTCATTTCTTATCTCTATGGGGAGATTTCCAAATTCTGTGAATGATTCTGTTTGAAATTGTCGATTGTTTGAATTGTCCTTAACAGAATTTAGAATGAAGTGTACAAGTTGTATAGGGCATGAGAGAGTTGTGAGGTTTGTTAGATCGAGTGTCGAGTCCCAGGCTGTGGGAGTCAGAGTGACGGTTTTTGTTGAATTGGATTTATTTGGAGTGAGTGAGAAGGGCTCGTTTGGCAATCTATCTTAGTCACCCTGGACCTCTTCGCTCCATTTCACTTGCCACTCAGTTCAGAAGACTCCTTGGACTATATTCTAGAATCTACAAACTAACAAACTCCTTCAGTCCATTTCCACGGGAGGCAGGCAGTCATCTTCAGACAGAGTTCTAAATTCTAAATGAACCTCCATCCCTATCTTCTCTCTCATTTCTATTCTGAGTCTTCTGGACTCAAATGCGATCTATTCCACTCAAAATGCATCCCTCATCCTCCACATGCCCAAACTAATGAAGAAGAGTACATACACGGACTACAGACTGACGTAAAGCTTGGTTGGGATGGATAGGTGTTTGTGAAATTTCAAATTGGCGGAGAGAGCAGTTCACCCCTCAAGGGTACTCAACGAATAATTAACCACACTTGGGAAATTGGAGAACTTGTCTTGTCTTATTGGACAACTTGAGGAGAAGACTGAAATGTTTGCTCTGGGATTGGCTAAGTATTCTAGAAATGTACGTTCGAAATGTCTCAACTTTGAATGATCTGCCCAATCCAATCCAATCGTACCGGATCGCCAGTATTTTGTTTCCAGGGAACCTCTTCTAAGGCGCACTGCAATCGCTCCATACATATTGGGCTCCAGTCGTCCATTTCCAGCCAAAAAGCAAACTTTTAAGTTTTTGCCGTGCCGACTTTTGATTAAAAGTTCTTTACCTTGACAGATAGACAAGTTTTTCGGAAATTTAAAAATGTTATCTGCTTGATGGTACTCGGAATGTCGCTCGCACTTAAACCTTTCCACTTACAAGATCAAAATCAAGTGTACGCGTGGAAGCCTGCTCTCACGTACACGATGCATCTGAACAGAAGGGAGACGGAAAGGTTTAAGTGTGAGCAACATTATCCTATAAGGCTGACCGTTTTTGACAAGCTAGTCTTAATTTTAGAATCCATTTTAGCAGTGGACAGCCCAATTCTGGTAAAGTCCATTTTGTATTGTTTACTCGTTCGTCACCAGCTAAGCTTGACCCTGGAGTGGAAAATTCATTCATTCATTTATTTTAAGTCTAATTAAGGTCCAACCGTTTCATCGCCCCGGGTGGTCAGACTGTCAGACCCCTTACAGGGTCCAAGAGCCCTGCTGTCATTCGAGTAAGGAAGGGTGGAGTAGAACCCTTACTGATGGACATTTTATCTGCACAGCAGGAACATGGATTTTCATCATATGTACTTTATTCCGAGGATACTAAACTCGAAAGGTCAGCATGGGTCAAGTTCAGTATAGCACAGTTTGGATTGGTACAATGTTAAACAAATAAATGTTGGGTTGGGCGTGGGCGTGGCGAGCTCGTGGAATAAATAAAGGTCACGTGACTTTGACGGGTCTGAGAAATCTCCAACCCCACGAATCTCTGATTGATTAGAATATTTGGGTTAGACCTCAATCGTGAGTCATTCATCCAACTAATGTAATGTAATTTGAAAATTACACCGAACTGGCCGTTATTCAGGTCAATTTTACTGTTAATGTCAATCTCACATCATTATTCAAACCGATCGTTGATATTGAATGCGTATTTGACATATTCCCAGGCTCACGCTTCTCTCTGTGCTCAAAAATACTCCGCTCAGATTGTATTTCAGAAGTTCTTGAATTCCACATTTACAAGAAAATGAAAATTTAAAGAAAATCTGAGTACAAATTTGAGATAGAAGGTCAAATGCAGAAGTGATATTTTTTTCTAAAAGAAGGGTGTTGTTCAGGCATAAATTTGGTGTCCATTTTCGAAGTCTGAGTGCCCGGAAGCTGTTTTCAAATTGGATGCAGTGTAAATGGGATAATGTAGCCCTTCCGTCCCATCATTCACATAGCGTCCTAACGAGTCGACTTCTCTGGGGAGTTCCCAGTGTTCCCAGACTCACCCTCACGCATCTGGTTGACCTGAGCAGCATAATAATCACCATTCGATTCGGGAGTTGATGAGCTACGGCTTCGATGAGTACAAGCTGAGTCATTCACTTAAGCAGCCAGGACTCCTGTACTCCGCCACTACGTACTCCACCAATTACTACTTAACTACACGTTCAACTAATTGAAACTGCATCTGGAATCCATTTCTTACTTTTTTTGCTACACAAGCTCAGGGATGGTTTTTCATTTTTTTTCTTCTCCGCTGGTGGTGGAAACGCAATCTGACTCAGATTTCGTAGTAATGCGGTTTCGTTAATTTTCAATAATTTTATAAGGCTTTTTCTGTTTGGGAATTTGTGCAATGTGAATATGAGTACCTATTCTGGAATCGTTCGTCAAATAGCAGTTATGGTGTTACAAATGTGGCTGGTCAAATGAAATATTGTCTGATTCTGTTCACTTAGCCCTCAACTCATAGAATTCAATTAAGTTGATATCCGAGTGTTGGCCTTCCATTACAAGCGTCCGGTCACACGAACTTTCCCTTCCATCGGAAATGTGCTAAAGCGTACTTGATTTCATTGTTTTGACTTGTGAGAATCTTCGAATCGTAAAATCGTCTGAAGTGATTGAATTGAAATAGGGATAGAAGTATGAGTTTTAATTTTGAAATGGTTTCCACGGTCTCCGGATATAAGGACAGGCGTTAAAGAGACAGTCCATTAAAAATAGTTCCGTTCCGAAGTCCCTTGAGTGAACAATGCCTTAGTAGTCGTGTTTTATGTGCGTTAGGTCAGGGAGGATACTTTTATTTTGGGAACAAAAACCTAGGCACTGAAAAATTACCGTATCTAATGGTCATCCTATTTGAAAGAGGGTGAAGCTAGGACCCGGCCATCGTATTCATTTTATTACAACAATGCTTTATGTATAGTAAGTCCCAAGTGCACTCCATTCCATTCTGTAATTTTTCTAATGGACAGGATTTGTTGTGGGTTTGTTGCACGGTCGACGTAACAGGATTTTAGTACTACTTTTGATAGAACCTAAAGCGTTGGAAGCGGTAGGAGAACGCGACGAATGGTTCCATATCTTTTCAATTCAACCGTTCTTTGAATTAATTTTCTACGCATTCTGTAGCTGCATGACTGGCTCCCGTCCTATCTCTCAGTTGGAAATAATTATTTTCAAAAGTCCGTCCATTGTGGTGTATTGGTATACGCTTTGGTTCTCGAACAAGGTGTGATGTTCACTTTAACGAGGCCTTTCCCTTACTTTCACGATGTGCACTTTCCTAAAGTGAATTGGAAATTTCAGGAAAGCGGTTTGGAGCATCGTAGGTCCCGAATTCAAATCCTGCTCGGTCCGCTTCCCAATTCCTTGCACGACTGGCTGTTCTCACACGATACTTGGTCGTCAGAGATATAAGTTTGACTATCTAGGTCGATGGTACCAGAAACTTCACTAGGAAAGGGTCACTTCGTTGATATCAGTTCAGGTCTACAACCCAAGGTAAAGTCGATAATGCACGAATTTAAACCGAGCATTATTAAATGACTATAAGTGTAGCAAAACTTTAACTATCCACCAATTTTCTACGAAAAATACGCGGTTTTAATTTTGATAATGACTTATAACCGGCTAATTGTTACTCGCAAGTAGTAATTAAAATTAGCTAAGAAATCAACCCTGGTCTAACCTAATTTTCGAGGGTGGTTCCAAAAGTAACTATTTTGTTGTAATTCTTCAATCACATTAAATTCTAACATTGAAAAGCTATTGATTCGGAACAAAAACCGGAACTATGTACGGTACTACTTCGTACTCCTTCACAAATAACATTTGGGACATATAAAAAACCGGATTCTTTTTATTCAATTTGTGTCCTAGTCATTTGGATTTTTTATAGTAATAAAAAAGTTAGCCAGTAGTGAAGAGAAAAGTTAGAGTGCATAGATCCGGTTCTCTCTCCAAACCGTTACCTACTTTTCTTGGGTTTGAGGTCCACAAGCCCACAGACTGACTCATCTGCATTTCCCACTTCACCTTCCTGTCATAAAAAAAAACTTTTCAAGTTTCGCGCTACTCTACACGATTTTGGGCATGGACTGACTATTTATTGTCGGACTAGCATGGGAGTACGATGTACGACGATGATGATGGTAGAAGTAGTGGAAGTGGAAATGGACCGTCTCCCGGACACATAACACATAAACATGTGGTAGCTTTCTCTCATCAGAGAAAATGCCAGCTGGAGACTCACCACCAGACGCCTTCGCGAATCACATTTTGCAAAGTGCTCTCCTTACCTACAAACACCAACAAACCTTAACTTTATTTTTGCAAAACCAACCCGTCGTCATCGTTCCACCATTGCCTTTTCCGGTTTTCCGTGCTTACTTCACAAGGGATATTCCGAAAATGAACGTAGGTAGTCCCGAGATCAATTCCTGCTCCACCCACTTCCCAATTACTTTTACAGCCGGTTCCTTGATCGCATTCAAAGATATTCCACCTCGTCGACTACGAGTCAAGCATTCGTAAAACCAAAAAAAAAGATTTTAACGCTAACTTCAACTTTAACTAACTTTTGTCGTGACATCTTGGATATCACCCTTGTGAATCTTGAGTAGTCGCTGTACCGCTGTACTCAGAAGTCTACTTGAAAGGTACGTTGCCATTCCAGTTCCCATTTGCCATTTGGGTTTGAGAAATGGAAATCCGGTTTTGAGGTTTATTTATAAAAGAAGAACTAGTCGAAGTGGTCTTGGATGGTCGTCTCTGTTTTCACAGCACAGCACAGCACAACGCGGTCTCCACGAAATGCAGGGCGCGTACGGGTACGAACCATACAGCGTTTGTATTTATTATGTATAAGCATGGGATGGTAGAAAGTGCCATCCCATTTATTTGTTTCTATGCATATGCATGGTGGACGGTCGGACAGTTAAGTATATGCCTTCCCATGGCCAGCCAGTACATTTGTGTAATTGCATCCAACCCCACTTATACTCTATCTTCAAAATAAATAAACACGACGGGGAAATCTTGTTTGGGCTCCAAGTGAATGGACAGGATGGCCAGTTAAGTTACAAGAGAAAGTTGGCTGGAGGAAGTCCTGAGGAGAAAGTTCAGGTACAGGGTGGTTCGTAGCTGTTGACTTTTTAAGGCCAATGAGGCGTTTATTTTGATAAAACGGTGTGACAATATAAACTGCTCACTGTTTCTTTGCATACCCAGGGGCTTTTCGCTATTTCGTTTTCATAAATCAGTAAAGTACCGTAATGGGGTAGGAAAGTCGGGTACTTCGCTAATGCCCGACGATGGTTAAAAGACATCGGGTTTAGTGTGGAGTGCAGTAATGAATTCGCCAAAATAAGGTAAATATTGAAATTTCACAGCACGGTTGGGAGCTTTCTCCCTCGTAAAAATAGACGATAAGCCATTATTTGACTAAGAATATAGACATCTGAATTCTACTATCCCACGACTCAGGATAGATAACAATTTCACAACATTGAGCTGCAAGTGAATAACGCCAAAGTAATGAACAGCCGTGTAAGATTGGTAGAAAGTCGGTTGAAGAAAGTCCTAGGAAGAAAGTGCCTGGAAGGAAGTGGAAATTCGGGTTGTCCGTCCCAATAGAATTACCCGATTAAATGTACATAGTCTCGGCACTAAGGTATGGGCACCTCCAGTTACCACGCGGTTGTAGCTCGGATGGGAATGGTGATGGGAATGCTGTGACTGTAAGTAAAGATATGACAGAGAAATAAATTGGTCCGTTTCTCTATCTTACGAGCTTTTACTTTTACCTCTTATCTCTCTTTTCCTCTTCTCTCCCAAACAAGTCCCGTATTTTCTTGACGACTGACTACTGACGAAAAGGCTCAGAGAAGCACAGAAAGCAGATCTTTGATCTTATCCTGGATGACAGACTAAAAATCGGCTGTCGACTACTCTAGAGTTAGAACAGTTCTTGGCTCTGTTCGGCTGTTTGTTACTAGCTTTAAGCACCACCGGTACCGGTACCCACACCCACTACCACTGTGTGTGTTGTGGGTAAGAGGATAAATGTGTTAGTCAATATTTTTCATTCAATCTGAACACCTTGGACATTCGCTCTTTTAGGATCTCGATATTTTTGTATCGTTTGTGTATGAACCTGGCAGCGTAATAACCTTACGAGGAAGCTGTCTCTGAAGTAAATAAAAATAAATAAATTGGTTTCGGAACCGTTTGAGGGTGGTCAACTTTCTGCACCTTGGGTTTCAAGGTTTCAGCTATATTTCAAAATGTGATACATTTGGCGCTTTTTTTCTCCCGTTTCGAAGACTGCCTGTTACATACTCTTCAGAAACACACCGGCAATTCCCTCATATTGAAAGTGTTCAATTGAAATATTTTCAGTCCTTACCTTGAAGACTACACTAGCTTAGGTGTCAGGAAGAATTTTTTTCCTTAGACGAAAATACTTCTGAGAGTTGTAGGAGTTTGAGTAGGTGTATGGGCCCGCCCGCATAAGCTTTTTGGATTTTAGACACTCATTTCTCACGTCAATTTCTTCCAAGTGTGGAAATTTGTTATCGTCTTTGGAACGTCATGTTTGTTTTTTTCGGTGACGGGGTTCGAGTTTGGTTTGGGTTGATTTGATCGAAACCAAAGTAGTTTGAGGGAAGTTACTACAGCATTAAATAGTAGGTATTAGTTAGGTCTTGAAATTGGGATGGGCTAAGAGATTGGTTCAATTTTGTGATGTTTTGTTCGGGAGTTGGAATTTCCTTCTTGTCAGTAGTTCAATAAGAAGAGATTTAAGGAAATAAATGAGTAGGTCGATGAGAAGTCGTGACATTCGTTCACTCCTGGTGGGTTGAAAAAAAAGAAAATAGATTTATCAGGATGGCGGGCGTTCGAAACCAAATTCGGGAGGCGGTCACAATATTCTTGCTTTTGGCCTATTTCTGAATCTTGGAAATTCCAATATGGTACGTTAGGGTCCAAGGCTAAAAATCGAGTTTTATATCTAAAAACTTGTGAAATGACGTCATGGCCAAGATCAGTGCCATACGAACCCCTCTACAAAATTCTCTGGAGGTAAGGTATGAGCTATTACATAATTTATGCTCACCTGTCACTCTAAACTTCGTGAGAGGCTGGAAATTGACGAGGATGACAGATATCGCTTTCAGGGGCAGATAAAATCGTCCGTCGCCTTCTAACATAGCAACTTAGCTCCCTGGAAGAATATGAAGAAAATTATGTATATTTTCTCCAATCGCTAGTTGTGTCTGTTACGGTCAATTCTTGCGTATTGCATGTTCTCAGTATTTATTTCGATTACATCGCTTTTTCGAGGATACATTCACGAAACCACTAAAAAGCTAACCAAGCGCGAATTTTAACTAATAACCATTACAGCAACCTTAAGTTTATTCTAGGACTGAATTCGGAAAAGTTCGTGATTCATGAAATTGTCCGTAACATATAAATTTGTGCATACGAATCCTGTGGAGGGTTACTTAACCCTAGCACCTTTTCACACACTAGAGTGTGAGTCCTCACATCTACTGTAACAGATGAAATATGACTTCGTTAAGATTTAGTAGATAGTTTAGACTGAAGGAAAAGGAGAAGGCAGACAGACCAGACCGAAATGTTCATCTTCTTCTCCTTATGGAAGTTTAGAATGAGAAAATAGAAACATGTTTGATTTTTTGTCAAGATTTCTTGTTTAATTAAAGAATATAATACTTTCAAGTCACTTCATGCAATGCAGGGAGACTGGTACATGCAATGCCATGTATTGAGAAGTGTTTGAAAATATATACTGCACTGCAATGCTTGTATTGTTAAAAGTGTGAACGAACCGATGGAACCGATAGTTGCTTGGCAAGCAAGGATGAACGTGATAGATGAGTCTCCTTGTTAGCATGAATGTGTGGTTTTAATTTATGGACGCTTCCATTGGGTGTAGTTAGAGTATAGATAGTTTTGATTTATTCATTTTGATTTAAATAAGGACATGCCTCTCAATTTCAGTCTACTGAAAAATGGCATCAGGTATAAATTTAACAGAGCATGAATTTGAATGCAAGAAATATGGAGAACGGTAAGGCGCGAGTGACCTTCAGTATAGCTGGTAGAAATGTTATTTTCGACGTTCAAATATTTTAAGGCTTTATGAAAATGACCTTGCCGTACAAGACCTTGCCCTGGAGTAAAACCTGGTAAAAATGTTATTTTTGACGTTCAAATATTTTAAGGCTTTAGGAAAATGACCTTCCCGTACAAGACCTTCCTCGGTACGGTTTTAGAGAAATGGCGCCATTGAAACTTCTAATGGCCTTACCTGATTTTCGGAGAGTATGCTTTGGACGACGGTCTCATCGGAATTAGGGATTTTTTGGGATTTGAAAATAGAATGCCCTTATGGGAAATTGTAGCTGGACTGGCCCTGACCCCTGTACATGTGTTTTTGAAAAATGGCCCGTAGGACTTTGTTTCGGCTTTTAGGTATACGTTGGCCTGTCTATTTCCAGAAAAATGCTTTATGAAAAGTTGTTTTATTTTCGATTTGAAGGTCGGAAGGCCGGAAGGTGGCCTTATAGGAGTTGTCTTGAGACCATTGTCTGGTACATTTGCCCAAATTTTGTTGCCTTAATCAACATACTCAGTCTGTCACTACTGTTCCGAGGTTGCCCGTCTTATACCCGTACCGTCGACTTTTTTCTTGGCTGAAATATCCTTTTGGTTGAATTGTGAAAAATCCTAGGACTGATATTTGTTGGCACAAACGCCCATACACACGCAATAGTCCATACTTGATTGATTTCCGCCAATGACATAATAAATGGTTGCGTTTTAGTCTGACACGCGAAACCAGAATTGGGACGTCACCCAGTTCCGTTTTATAGATTACGTTACATTGCATGGTAAATGTTAGGATAAACTGGGTAGTGACAGGTACAAATTTTGTACCGGGTCAAAGTATTCTCTTAGAATTTGGCAACTTGATCGAACTGCAAATTGTTTTAGAAAGGTGGCTAGGTTACTTGTCCTTTCGAACCGATCACAGACTCAGACACGCCTTTCCTTTCCCTGTCTGGAATACGAAATAAAATCCTGGGCTTTCACTTGCTAGTGTGACTCGAGTTTTTCTAGGATTTTCTTTCACGAGAACGACAGGAAAGCCAATAGGCTGGGTGTACCAGAACAGGATTAGTGGGTATAAGCCTCTCGGCTTTTCAATATTAATCCGGATTTTCTTTTTGATCTTCTGATAATCTTAGTAGTAAATGGTGATTTTGCGTGCAAGGTTAGATTCACGTCGACTTCCCAATACGATTCGTCGAGTTTTTCATATACAAAAATTAATGCCTACTTCCTTCAATTAGAATATCTCCAGAAAGTCAGCCTGTGCAATATAGAGGTGCAGGTAGCCCTTGTCTGTTCGTTATTTGCGAGTGTTGGATACGTTAGTGTAGTGGTTGATTTCAGCGTTCTCTGCTTTAATTATACCCTACTGCTATAGGTACCCTCGAGGGTTAATCTGGACAGTGCAGCGTTTACCTTGACAAGGATTTCTGTCTTAATTTCACCCTAATACCAGCGGTACCTTCCGTAGGCTAACTTAGGCAGTGTATGTAATGGTTAATATCAATGAGGCTTCTCTGTTATCATTTTACCCTACTACTAAGGGTACCCTTCCTGGGTTAACTGAACAATTTTCACAAAAATTATGAGACAGACAGGTTTACCTGTGCATTCGGTCAGATTATTCTGAAAATGTCCGCGTTATTGGAATAGTTGTGCATAGTACCTGCAACCACATATTGCGTTGACACTAATTAACACTCTTTGTTGTTCGTCTGTCATACATCGTCCTTTCCACCTGACACCTACACCATTCTGCATTTCTATAAACTTTTGGTCGCCAGCGACAAGAGCACGCAGTGACGCCACGGCCACGGCACAGGAAAGAAAGTTGAAATGAAATTCCTTCCGTCTGGACTTGGACTCTAGCGTGACGTCTATTAGAACTAGAAATCTAGAATCTAGGAAATAGTCCAGAATTTCAGTCATGAGAACAGCCAGCAAGCTGTTGCCACTGTTTGTTTCTATGTATTGCCACGACCTTAGTAGTGTTTCTGTGTATTATTTATAACATGTCTCCTACAGTTTTCGTGTTCTGTAGTTTTCGGAATTTCACACGCTGAGTCCTTATCCAGCTTTTACCTGTACGTTCGGTATGCACGTTTTAGTACCAAAATTGGCTTATTGTTGCAGGTAATGACGTATATTAATCCTTAATCGATTGACGACCAATATTGCCCGGAAAAGTTGTCTAATTCTGGGATTCCGCTACCCAATGCCCATCCTGTGCCGAATTTTATCGAGATATAATCTCGGGGATATTTTCATTTCTAAAATAATTGGCAATTAAGAAAGAATCTTGTGTTTAGAGTTTTTGCCGGCAGAAAGACAGACATTACGTATCCGTGTCCGTTCCGTGCGTCTGACTGTCTTGTTGTTTTCGCCCTGGTTTCTACCATATGCTGTGAAATTCATAGCTCGCGGGTGAATAATGTCTGTCAAAATAATGGGGAAGGAAAAGGTCCTGGGTCCAGAGAATAGGCGAGCGGGTATTCAGCAAGGATGCCTCATAAATCATAAAACAACAGCTTTTGGTTGCAATTGCGATATCAGCTTACAAGGGATGCTATTCGGATGTTCACCATGTTGGTTGTCGCTTTGTTCTGGCGAGTGTTCGATATCTAGGGCAGACATGGTGGTGGTTTTTAACTTGACATTCAATGACTAACTCTAAACTGTCCCCCGGCCAGGGCAGTCAAGTTCACAAACCCCGGAGGTTTCAGGCCAAAATGAATTTTACATCCGAACAGCGTGCCTTGTCAGAGTAGCACGGTGTGATCACACTTCCGAGTGCGCGCGTATCACGTGAGACTGACACTTTGTTCCAGCCGTTGCGTGTATCGTGCCCTCGCTCGACGTTAATAATCACATGTTGAAGTGTTATTTGCTAAAAGATCCCCTTTGGGTTTGTTCCTAGGAAATCCTGTAGTGTTTGCGTGTCAGTAGCCTCGGTCTGGTCGAACGACCCTGACACGAGATTTAGTTGATGACTTTCTTCCTTGGTAGAAATTATTGGTTGCCTCTAGTTAAAACTCATGTGTTGGCTTAAGGTACGGAAGGAGACATAAGTCTTGGACAAAATGTACGTAAACACATGGAGGCAGTTGAAATGTCAGTAAGAGTCCTCGTATTACCGTTACATTCCCCTGTAATTATCTCCCCAATTATTTTGGGATACTTGTTTTTGAAAATGTTTCCAGATTGTCCATACTTGGGAGACTTTGTCGAATTACGATTGACAGTGATGAGAATTTTAAGCTTTAGAAATTCCTTAATACCGGAGATGTTTAAGGATACCGCATACAACTTATGGAGAAATATACGCCGTTGGAATTCGTTGAATTTTTTATGTCGTAGTCCCTGGCATCCTGAACAACTTTTGTGAAGGTTCTTCCCCTAAAGTCAAACGGTTTGGCGCCTAGAAATGCACGGGCGGCCATATCCGATGACGTAGAGTGAAAGCCAACTGTTCGCCATCGGACATGCACATCTGTGTATTTCCAGCGGCCGAACGGTTAGACTTTTGGGGGTAGGACCTTCACAAAAGTTGTTCAGGATGCCAAGTACTATAGCATAAAGAATCCAACGAATTCTATCGGCGTACATTTTTCCACACGGTGTATACGGTATCGTTATTCGCGCGTTCTGTTATTTTTACGTCTTCGACGACGAATTAAGAGGGTGGGAAGTACGATTAGTTAGTGTCTTACTGATACATTGAAGTAATTAGTAGTTGAAAGGCGGAACTAAATAATGGAGTAGTGTAGTGACTGGTGGCGGGTGGTGTTTTCTCTGAAGTGTGAACTTCTAAAGAGGACATTTTGTTCAAAGTGAAAGCTCTTCTTTTTCACCAACTTTGTAAATTCTTACAAGAAAAAGTTCCTTTTTCTTTTCTTTACGTTTGGTGAAAAGAATGGTTAGTTTCTTTGATGCTGGTTGTATTGCATTATTTGATGAGTGACTAGACTGTAAAAGAATCAGGGAAGAAGAAGACAGGAACCCAGAACTGGAACTTGGAATAAAAGAATATGTAAGAGTTTTCTAGAAACTAGAACTAGGACGGAAGACGAAGAAGGACAAAAAGTTGGTCAGGAAGGGATTCCCGCTTGACCTGTCGTGGACCGACTTTGATGTGGGAGACACATTGGTCAACATATTACTATTAGATGAATAGAATATGGGACACGAACCACTCTCGTTTTGTCTGTGCCCCCCAAGTGGAATAATTTTGCTCAAGTCGGCAAAATACCCAGTACTTCTGGCGACTTCTTGCCTTAAATGTAAAGACATCCGCAGGAATTCCTTCAGATCACGACAGATTCGACAGCAAGGATACAATGAAGAATACCAAGGGGTCGTGAATGAAGTAAATGCAAAATATTAAAATTGGCTAAAATTGGGGCAAGTTGGCACAAGTAGGACATCCTTGGGATTGAGACAATCCATGCTGTTTACAGTTAACCCTTTTTGCAAAAATGTTGCATATTTTGCAGAATATTTAAAATGTCGCAATTGTAAAATAACGAAACCCTGACAAGGAGTGTTTTCTAATTAGCATGCCTTTTTGGGAACAGATAGGATTGTCATTGATTGCCTTACATTTCTGACACATCATAGGGTAATTATAGGCAACCACGCGGTGATTTTGCAATATTTGGTACCATCAAAGGACTAAACGGATACAAATTCTCTCCAGGGCGCTTTTTGCAGTTTATTGTGAGTGAAAATCGTAAACCTCTGGAATTCTGCATAGACAAAACTGAGACCGGACTGGAATTGAAATGGTGGATTGAAGAAGAGGTTAGAAAGAGGAGAAAATTGAGTGAGAGAAGAAGACGAGGAAATGGGTCGAATCGGTTTAATGAGCCGTTTCCGTTCCGTTTTTTTCTCTCTCACTTCAATTTCAAAGCCCCTCTTCAATTTCAACCTCTTCTTCAACTACGACGAAAAGTATGTAGTAAGCTAAGTAGTCAGTCAGTCCTTCTACTTATGCCTTACACAACTATTTTCTAAAGATTTGATGAAGTGTTTTTGTATTTCTATGGATCCGGGCTTTCTCAAGTACGTACTATGCCAGACGACTTGTTTTCGACGCAATTGGATGAGTGCTCCAGAAATGTTCGAAACATTTATCAGTTCTCTTTATAGTAGCACTGCCAGGATACATTTTTAACATTTTCGCACTCATAGTTTCCGTTTTCGAATATTCTTTCAAAAAATACTCTTAATAATTGGCTTTCGTCAAACGTACGTACATTATTTTGTATGAAAGAATGACAGATTGTTTATTTGCTTCCCATTTGGCCTAAGGAAGACACCCCTAGTATCTGGTTTAGAATTAAGTGTTAAAATTTTTGAAATCTTGCCAATGCCAAGACACATGCTTACAGTATTGTCGGTGGTATTAATTTCATAAACAATAAGAATAGTGAAGAATGTCTTTTTTCACTTCCACGCAGTTCTTCATCTAAAAAATAAAGTTTTTGACATTAGACATTATGACAAAATGAAAGAACGATAATATTTTCTGGCCCAGAGTTCGTTCTCATTTTGAGATTTGATGCATACCTAATTCATATTATCCGTTTTCAACTTCCCCAAGTCTGTTAACCGGATGCCTCTGACTTGAGTTATGTTTCTTCTTCCATTAAGGCTTTGAAAATGGAGGATTTTTATTAGACTGGAGAGAAGAAAAAAGTTTGAGAGCAATAATGGGGGCTCTTCAGCCAGTTTCCTTGACTATGATTGCTGTACTCTATGGTCCGCTGCGAGAATGGGAGATTACCCTTTCTTTCTGACAAGTGAGTGCTCTGAGTTATTTTGTCCGTTATTGTCAGTCAGGTCAAATATTTGCTTTTTATACCGGAGTTGATTATTAGCGATCCGTTTGGCCTAGGAGAGATACCCAAATATAGTATTGCAAAAAATGTTGTGAGCTATGAAGCTGCATTTGCATAGCATAGACGATAAGCCTTCATTTGACTAAGAATGTGTGATATCTGAATTCTTTGATCCCACAACTCAGGATAGATAACAAGTAAAGCATAATGAGTGATCATTTTGTGCTAGCATCTGAAAAGTGTTCCTAGTGAATGATGACCTCGCGTGAAGTTGACTTCATTTCTTTTATTTTTTGACTCTTGTCCATTTGCCAACTCATTTTTCTTTCCGGGTTCCCAATAAATGAGGATTGAAATTGAGGAGAGAACCACACAACCACTTCACACGAGCAATTGAGTTTCAATGAGAGGACGTCGACTTTCCCACGGAAGAAGGAAATGGAAATCCCTTTCACGTCTTTTCAACTGACTCACTGGACTGACTTTGAAGGAAATGTAGAAATGTATTTGGAAGACGCACGGTAGTTTAGTTTATAGGCACTTTTATCGGATGGATAGCGTATTATGGCACTAGAACACGGCATACTTTCATTCCTCTAGTCACCAATCCGCTTAGTTTGAGTGCCACTTCCCACTTGGCAAGAGGTTATTCACTTTTCTCAGACAAACACATTTGTTTGTTTGGAACCAAATTAAGCGAAAGGCTAATTATTGATGTTTCCTCATATTGACAACGATTACTGAATTCGAGCTCTAGAAGGAAATAATTCTGGCCGAAGCGGGTACTTAAGAGTGGAACGTCAGGGCGGGTAGTTTTAGAGAAAAATTTACATTCGTACCATACAAACTTTATGCGATTTGAAATGTGGAATGATGGGTCGCTCCACGCGCATTTCAGGTTTAGGTCAGCAATTTGACCGTACTATTATATTCTTTAAGGGCTATTTTTACAACCCAGGAGTGGTTTCTGCAACAGAAATACATTTTAAATAAATATGTGTACCTCGTAATTAAAATATACGTTAGTCAAGTTAATTAAGATTAGGAGAAACTTGTCCTGATTAGAATGAGTACGAAAGTACAAGTGGCCGGTGTTTGAAATGAAGGACATTACGAGTAGAAATTCGATTAGAGTAACATAGACTGAATGACGTTTAACGACTGGAATGAGTTCTTATAATGGCCCATTCTACTCCACTAAATACAGGTGTTCCTTATGTGTCAGAATAACGACTTTCCCTCTCATTCATTCAGTCCAAAACACCTGTGCTGTGTCATAAAACAAAAACTAATTTGACTTTGCTCAACGACAATAATTATGTTGATCACACTGGCACAGGGTGAGTAGTAAATGTCACAGAATGCAATATATATTGAACTTACCAAGGCTTCCGATCCAATTTTATCGGCCGCAAATTACTTTTACACAGTCATAAATTCATTCAAATTATAAGGTGTTGAGTGTTTTGTTCTGATGGTAGTAAAGCCGCGAAACAGTTTAGCAGTCAAATAAGGATTCGTGGGTTGTTTGTCACTATTCTTGCTAATTGGGCTCAGCGTGTTGCCACTTTTCAATTACATGCTGGTTATTTTTGAGGAATTCAAATATATTTTTATTATTCTTCGTCACTTTTTGCCCCCAAGCGGTTTTCTTCGAAGATTTAATATTTTGAGACCAAGTACGGTGCGAATACCCAGCCGTTTCAAGGAATTGGAATGTAGGTTGACCAGGAATTGAACCGGGGTCTTGATATTAAAGCCCAACACTCACTTCACCGAGCCATCCTGCCTTCCAAAACTTCTGCTCTCCGTGGATTCTACTCTTGCGAAACTGTACCTTCGGTGTAACGCGAAATAAACTAAAATTGCAAGGATTGTTTAGATTGTTAAGTGAAAGGAAGATGATGTTTGAAAACTATTCCGTTCCACTCATCGTAAACTCTCATCCCCCTTATCTCACTGTAAAATTTGATTAGCACCTCATTCTTTGAAAGAATTTAGTTCAGTAGTGGAGTTCCACAAAGATCTTGACATATATTCAAATGTACGACCACATTCGGAGGCTTCTTGGGCTCCAAACTATTATTATGATTACAACTCTTGAACCACTGTTCAAACTAATAAGTAATAACAATAACCATTCTTACATATGTGTAGGATAGGCAGAAAACGAAACGTGACTTTGCGGTGTGGTAGCTCAAGATGCTATCCGAGTAATCATAAAATAAACTAAAGCCAACCGTGCCATGGTGCTATGGAATTAAAGTACGAACGCTACGGTTACGGTATGAATTAGCCATTGCATTTCCATAATCCTGACGTAGATAATAAGAATTACCTACTCTAGGAGTACAGAGAGTTCCAAAAGTTACACTGCAGTATAGATTTAAATTTTAATATTGATAAGTTAGAAGAAGTGTCCGGCTCGTGAGACAATCAACAAACGAAAAAAGGCGTTAAGGTCGGTATATTTGGCCCAATCGTTGCAAGATTCCTTAATTAAGATAATTTCTGCGTTATTTTTGAGATACTCTGTAAATTGAGCCCACGTGTATTTCCTTGAGAAATTCTGGACATGGAAATTGTAGGTTTGCGTTCGTCTGAGCCGTAAGGATGGAGAAGGCGATGAAGACTATTGTCTTAAATAATTACGAGCGGAACGAGAATGTGTCTGAGTCAGTTCTGTTCAGGTGGAATAAGTGGAAATAGGGTAGACAGCGTGTACAGTAATTCTGGAGAGGAACTGGAGAACGTGTAATTTAATTAGAAAAACCATTGTACCCTGTTCTCAGAAAGATAATGTTATGAGTTAATGGATAACATAGCTGAAAAGGTAAAATATTTACTTCAAGTGGGAAGAACTCAGCGCTGGATCCTGGGATGTGAAGAGGACGTAGTGAAAATAAATGTTGAATTTTAATTTTGTCCCAGTTGTTTTGGAGGAAGAATTTAGTTTTGTGGGTTGGTTTTCATAATTAGCTTCCTTAAGTTGTCCATATTTACCACAATGTAATTTTTGCTTACAATTATTTTAATTTTATTGAGCCGGAGACCTAAATTAAAATTCAAGAGATCATTGCCGCTATGTTCTAGATTGGTAGACGAAGGACAAGTTGACGCGTTTTGACCAAAGAGCAGCGAAGAAGCAGAGAAAACTCTGCTTTATTACCCAGTCTTCCAATTCTGTGGAATCGAACATTTCGGCTTTCCTAAACGTATGAAATGAATCTGTGTTAATTCAGTCAAGCTTGCCATAATCCCTGGAAAAACAAACAATTTGTTAAGATCAAACTCAAACTCCAGAGTTTGGATTCAAGAAAGAAAGAAATATATGGAGAATGCGTAAGCTGTCATTATAAAGTTGCATTTAAAATTAAGCCTTTTGTCCCTCAATCGAAACAGCTGTTTTCTCAGCTTGACTGTTGTACATACCCCAGCCGGGTGACTTAGGTGCCTGTAAACTGGTTTTGCATCACAAGTGACAAGTTGACTTGGAATTGGAATTGCTATCTTTTCCCTGACTGGGCTAGAGCTAGACTAGACTACTTAGCATATGCAAATAAAATAGAGCATGTGTTTCGCAAAAAGACGGCTGGAGGGAATACGAAGGACCCTGTGTTCTCGAGATAAAATTTCCCTTGCTACAACTCACAAGGAAACAACTTCTTACGTGAATGTCAGAGTGTTTTAAATATAGAATCGCGGTAAACGCATAAAGTCTCCTAATTGCGAATTAGTACCGATTCTTCATTAAAGTTGCCTAATTGGATAGGAAAGTCGAGTATTTTGGACACTACTATTAACAAAAACCTGAACGTTTTAGCCAGACCAGTTTAACATGTGAAAATATTCCTTGTGAAATAGATATATACATGACACCCATAAGCTCTCTTCATCTGTGTCTGTGTGGATTTCTGAATGAAGAGATCTCTTCTTGTCCTGTACGGCTTCCATTGAGTTAGGGAAATGTCGGATAAAACTTTGAATTGAGTCTTTAAATTTATTCCTGCCAATAAAAAGGAAACAAATGGATACTTGGGATAAATACGGAAACTATTCTTAGCCAAGAAAGTAGCTTCGATTTTCTTCGGTGTCGAATCAGTCACAAAGCTCCTAATATTTTCTTTCTCCTAGGATTTGAGTACTAGGAATATAATACTAACTTTAATTCGTTTCTTTCTAACGCACTATAAATCTTCTTTAAAACTGGAATTACGTGAGAAGTACATAAGTAAAAATATATTAGGAAGTTATTTTCATCTCGAATCATAGTTTCACACTAAGAAAAACAGTCGGAAGTAACACAGCGCAAGAGCCATCTGGTAGGGAAGCAAACTTAATTTTAATGTGTTCATATGACACATTTCCAACCTATTCTTGAGTTCAAACAGTGCAAAACTATCGTCGTTGGTCCAAATCGAAAATTTTATGCATGATAGACCCCCTTCGATAATAATGACACATTATGTATACCTATCCATATAATAAATGTTTGCAAAATCACTTTCATTGGACTTTTCCTGGTGATTCTCAAGAGAGAACAGCTTTCTATGTATTTTTGCTGGCGTAATCTTAATGGGAGGAAGAGAAATGCTGACGCTGACGCTTACGCATTACGCTTTTAGAAGTTGAAGTGAGCTATTACCATCTTTGAGTCGTCTTTATTTTGCACAGGACGCAGGATGTCAGTTTTACTATGCTTCGTTTTTGATTTATTATTCTGTGCCATGAAAATGATGAGAAGATGTGCTGAGCTCAGTTGAACTTATTTAGATCTTCTCTGCCTAATGACCCATGCTCTAGATCCTTTTCTTCAAGACCTTAATGGACAACCGTCATGAATGAATGAGTCCAGTCATAGTGGATTTAAATTGCTTCTTTGTATTTTTAAGTAATGAAGAAAATAGAATAAGCAAATAAAACAAGTCTTTTGTTCCAAAAAATTGGGTCACTAGGGCCAGAGTGTTTGGAACATCGCATTATACACAGGGTGGTTCATAACTCGGCGAGATATATGGCCGGGCGAGTCGTCCACGTTCTCCTGGGTTAATTTCATTCTTCGTTGAAATTTCATGCACAATTGTATTCAACATTATTTTTTAACGTAATGACATGACTGTTTGGTTCTAAGACAAATGGTTATGAGCCACCCAGAAAAGCGCTCTATATATCTGCATATTTTATTAATATTGAAGTCAGTTCTGGGGCTCTGACTCTGAGAAACAAGTCAAGTGAGGAAATTGGATTCTAAGACTAAAGTAGGACAATGTTGAGTTGAATAATATCAAACATTTATCTTTAAGTAAACAAAACTTAACACACACGAGAGAATAAATGGCGTGCTGAAAATGTAATGACTGTGTTTGATATTTCCAGGTCGAGATAACTAATCCTGGTCGGATTTCTCTTGACGTTTATTTGGCGTGTCAGCCCACCTACTCTGAATTTTCGCACATTCCATTCCAGGTAAAAGTCACGCAACGCTTATCATTAATATGTGCATAAGTTAAGTTTAGTTAAATTGCATTCACAGTATTGTACGAACATTCGTTAGGTCATATCCGGATTATATCATCTTGTTTTACCTTGCGTGACAACCAGTCCGCTCATATTGATAAGGTTCACTTTTTTCGACCTAAAATTCGAACCACCGTAATTCGTTTGCTTTTGGTGGCCAATAAAATTACGAACGAATTTGTCTATATGTTTGTGACGAAAATACCAAAATTGACCAATCCGAAATATTTTAGGTTAATTCAATATTAACATCTGAATACTATTCCTTGTTAGACCCAATTTGCCATTTTGCTGAAAATAGAGCAAACAAAGTTGTCAGTGTTGAATTGAGTATCCCTCAGGTATAAAAATGTTAGCAGAAAGTCTAATGGAGATAAGGTAATAAATAAGTACAAACGTGAGAGGCCAGGTTTTTGGGCACTTTTGTCCTGGTGAAAGTCGGCGGGGAAAGTCAAAAGTGAAAGTAAAGGAAATCAATACATATGGTTACATAAGGTATAGAAATATTGCTACAGCTGCATACATACATAGAGCGGATAACATATCTTTCTTTCTTTTCCTTCCTCGTTTTGCTATAATCCATAAAGAAAGGAAGGAAGCTCACCGGGAGTATTGAGTATCAATAACTTATTACAGGATGAGAGAAACAAGAAGGAAAAGGAATAAAGTCGAGGATCAGGCAGGCAAGGCAGAGGAAGAAAGCGGATTGAGATTCTTAGAAATTGATGATAAAGCAAATGGAGAAAAGTTAGGCAAGGGAGGTTTGCCCTAACTTTCAAGGAAGCAGTATTCACCGTAAAATTCTACCACAAGAGCACAAGTTTCATTTTAGACCCTTCGGTTCGACCTCGAAATTTATCAGTTGAATAAATTCATGGCTCGTAGGCCTGAATTCACATCAACGAGGTGACTCTTCTCTGGAGAAGTTACTCTAGAGGCCCCATCGACCCAACCAAGATATCCGGGTCGGTTCTGGAGTAAAACTGCAAGGATTTTTCATGAACAATAGTTTCCTTGTTAGAATTGGTGGAAGCTTCTGTCCAAGTTCTATGTACGAGTACAAGTTCCATCATCATCATTTTGGGCGCAATTTATAAAGTTGTGAGTGCTTGGTACTCATATTAGGCACCAATAAATGTGTTGACGGCTGCCGCTGGAGTAGGTCTACAGACTTTTAAGACATTATTGTCCCTTTTTTGGCAAGGCTTGGTTGGTGGGCTGCAGAGGTAGAAGTATTGTCAAAACTTTTCGCACGGTTATTATATTCCATGTGCCTTCGGAGTATTGTAAAGCACCTTCCGCCTACTGCCCTTTTTGTCAAATTTGCTGGCATTGAATTCCTTTGGGAATTCAGGTCATGGAGAGAATTTTGGGTATAAAATATACTAGCCGTGAATGCATGTATGATTGTGGACTTTCTTCCAACTTTCTCGATTTGGGTTGCATTGCATTGACTTTCTTTATATTGGAATTCGCATAGTCAGTCTAGTCTTAGTAATTCTGGTTGGAATGAGGGTCAGTCGTTTTTGAACCATTTTACGTTTAGGACGACATATTATTTTTCTTGCTCTGTGGTTGATCTCACATGGATTATAAATTTTAAAGCTCAATTCGTTTTTTTAGTATACGAATATTTTGGTAACATCGTGTGTGTCTCCATCATACTATAGAAAACAAAAATGCAAAAAGTATGATTGGATCAGTTCCCTTATATGTTTCAAAGTTTGCGATTCATGGGTCAAACGGTTATTGCTAAGTTTAGCAAAGAGGACAAATTTGAAAAGTTACTCTTCAATTGACAGTTTCCGATCACAACATAGAGCCGATGCCGAATTAATCGAACTGTGGTCGGCACACTTGAATCAGACCTCTGGTGTATGTTTCAGAGTCTCGATTTTTCATGAAAAATGGTCTCCTCGTAGAAAACCCGAATGAAGAAAGTTAGAGAAAGTTTGAAGGACTTTCACCTTCAACTCGGCATGTGATTTTTGTGTCTCCTTGTACACGGTTACCTATAGCTTCAGTAAAAGACATTGCTGGATATGGTATGTCGGAAAGGGGGAGTGAACATTTTCGTGGATGACTGGAATGATATGGGTGGCATATTCTGTCCAAGTCATGATGGATAGTCTCCAGGACTTTCTCTAACGGAAAGTCATGTGCATTAGTAATGCTGTATTAAGTTTCGAGCTACTTTGTCTTCCATCTTTGAGGCGTCTAACTTTTTTCATATCCTTGTCATATCTTCATCTTCATTGTCTTCGCCTTTGCTTTTACTTATGGTCCTTTCACAAAAGACATATGCGCTTTATCCAAGAATGACAACGTCCATGAATTGTTTGGCGCTTGATTTCATGTTTTCTTTCTGTATTATTTTGGTTAGTCCTTCTTTTCATATTTTATTTTACGTCAGTATTATGTCCTTCACTCACAAGGAATCCTCTATTCATGTAAATGCCTGGAGCACAATTAGGGTTTATTTTACAGCCGGAGATTTTAATATTATCCCTACCACGTTCTACTGACACATTCGCAGTTTCTAGATTACTTAGCTAGTATTGAGGAATCCAAATAGAATTTGATCTCTTATTCGTGACCCCGACACTTGAAATGACCTGAACATTTTAATCGTACGTATACATGCCAAATGGTTCCCTTCTGAGTCGGTGTCATCCATACTGCATCTTCTCTTGTCTTGTCTTACAAAAATAAGCACCAGAAGTACCAGTATCATTTTTCCATTGTGATTTCGCTTTCTTTTCTTTTTTTGACAAGGTAGCCAATTTTGTACAACAAAACCACAAGACAATGACGATGACATGAAATGATATCGCTTTGTGTATGAACAGCAGGAAGTAGTGGAATATGACTGTCTGTATTTTTTAGGAAAAGATGGACAAACTGGGATTATGATTACACATTGTTTGGTTTAAGCCGTTAATAATCAAAATCTTCATAAATATAAAGTTGAATCGGAAAACTCGTCCAGTTTTTTACCGAAAGTTCGACGAACTTCAAATTTATTTCGGAGCGCCTATTGCCAGGTTGGGTATTATTATTTTTGGGTGAACGTATGATTTTGCATAAAATCGACATTATTTGAAATATTTGAACATGTAAACCATATTTGTGTGTCACTTCAAAGGATTACGGAGAGCCAAATTTGCAATAGAAATAATTTTAATGAACAAATTGCTCACTCGTCTTATGAATCACTTGCGTATTTTGACAGAATTCGATTTATTGGCTTGGCTATGTGGAAATTGGATATGTTCTTCGTTAGAAAATTCAAAGCATCTTGAGACGTTGGATTCAAAGATGTATGAAAGCATGCATGCCTTTCCTGAATTACTGCTCAGATAACCATCCTTCCAGAATTCCGCGTTTCCATCAGACAAGACAAGACAAGGAATTTCCTCATTCCAAATTAACTTGGTTGACTTCGTAACTTACCTTATGTTCTATGGTGAAAGTACATTAAAGTAGAAGTAGGCGGTTGGATATAAGGGAAATAAGAGAACCCTTTGATATTTCATGCGAACCTCATGTTTGCTGATCTTATTTGAGCTCATTTGGAAGGCGCACTGCACGGTATTTCAAGGTGGTACGCGGATGGTTTTGGCTTTACAGGATGGTTCTATTTCCTCACTATCCTTAAAGTGTACGTAGAAGTTTGCAGTGAAGGGTTAGTTACATATATTTGGAGAATTTTTGGCAAGCATATTATACTAATACTTTCTATTCTTATAATATTTGTACGAGGCTGGGTACCACAGTAGTGGGGGCGATGTTTATGAGCCACCCTGTGTATTGATGAATGATTTGGTGATGGTACTACGTAGGTAATTTTCATGCTGATTCTACGTTTGTGCTTGTGTGCTTTTATGAGGTATTACCCTGGATCTATCTAGGCAATTTGAAGGTTTTGGCTTATTTGGCTTGCTTGCTTTGAATTAAGGATGCTTTTGTTCCTTCCTTGTGGTTCTGTAAATTACGTACTACGGAAAGGGGTTAATTTGCATTCCAATATATAGTTGGCAATCACCACATTCAATTCCTTTGCAGTTGAGTGCATTGCAATTCCATGACAAACTGAATCCTCGTAAAGCATTATCGGTGGTGCTAGTTGTGGAATCGTTTGGATGACTGGATTTGCATTTCCACTGGTAGTGGTGGGTGAAAGCCATTGGTTTCTGGTTTTGGTGTTTACTTTATGGTTTGAGTTTAGATAGTGGATATCCGTTCATCCATCCTTCTCACTCAATGGTTCTCCTCTGCATAACTGAGCATCAATAAGGCGTTAAACAGAGGATGAAATACATACGACCTCAAAACCAGAGAGTTCAGTTTGTCACTTGAATACTAAATCCAGTCACTGACGGTAACTCCAGTGTGTGTTGTCGGCGTGTCTCATCAACACCTACGCACATCGCAAAATCTCAAATCACTAGATATCACACATTCTTAGTCAAATGATGGCTTATCGTCTATTTCCACGGATGAATGACCTGTAAATGTCATTTAATGAGTGGGTTTCTAATGAACTTGAAAATGTATCTTGGAAAGTTCAAAATTCCTGTTATTTTCAACATCCGTTGACTTATCCGTATTGTTGGTACTCCTTGTCGTCACTGTAAAATCATTCGTTCTGAAATAAAATGTTTCCGAGACCCACAACCATGGTTGGTTTGGCATTTGGTGTGTTCCTTCGTGTTCGTGAGTTCTGGATTGAAGTCGACGAGTTGACAGTTGAGTTTTAGGAAAGCTGAGTTACTTCTTTCTTCTTTTACTTCCGTTGGGCCCCCCTGGTAATAATATGTAGATATTGAGGGTTGGCTTGAGGAAATTCACATTCAGAACATAGAACTGATCAGTATTCTAGTCATAAACCCAACCAGATCTTCTCTCTGTTCAACTGTACAAAACTTGACTTCTCTGCTAGCGAAGCAAGCACACCATAGCTGACCTGAGCAGCAGAGGAAGCAAGCTGACTTCGTCGGGACAATTCTACAATTTCAAGAAAACGAAGCGGAAACGAACCACTGATATTCCAGATATGGCTCGGAATTTAGAATTTAAGTTCTATTTTTGGTTTATAGAAATTATTTCATTTCTGACTTAGGATTTTTATAGATGGCAATCTCACATTGTGGTTGCCTAAGATGGCCTAGGTTGGATTTGACGCTTTTTCTGTCATACATTGAGTACCTCTTTTCCTTTCAATAAGCTATTAATAAAATACGCACACATTTGGCACCCTGTACAATATTTAGACCGTAGGACGCCAAAGGTCATTAGCCGGTTAAGTGCGATGACTGAAACAGAATCTACTAAAATACCAATATAAAAGACATCCAGACAGTTCTGACTCAGACATACGAATATGTGTGGACTTTCACTAAGTGAAAGTTAAGTTTCTTTCGTAAATAATTTCTCTCTTCATCCGATCCAAAACATCAGTGTCATTC
The DNA here is from genome assembly GCA_034694305.1 of Protaphorura glebata. Lineage (NCBI taxonomy): Eukaryota > Metazoa > Arthropoda > Collembola > Poduromorpha > Onychiuridae > Protaphorura > Protaphorura glebata. The sequence continues at coordinate 16,046 of JAQFYE010000253.1, read as the reverse complement.
CCGTCAAAAAGTAAGCAACATTTTTCTCTGATGAACATTGTTTACGATATGAATACACACACTTCCCTAAGGAGAGTCAAGCGAAGCAGTCAGTTGCTTGGCATTGAGTTTAAGTGTTTTCCTAACCATTTGCTTTCAAAGTTTTTTCTTTTACTCCGAAGTCCCGTCCCGAGACACAACTTGACTTTCACTCCGAAACTTTTACTTAGAACTTTCACTCCATGGGAAAGTCGTATTCATGTCTGTCGACTATGATTTCCACACTCTTGTTGTTCAGTCTGGTCAAGTGCGCAACCAATAGTTACTGACGTTTAGTGATCCCTTGTGGATAATTGCAACGCTTTTGATTAGGAGAAAGTAAAGAAAGATTTCTCCATCGTAAGTGTGGTGGCCCACTTGTCCTTCTTGTCTCAGGTTCGATTCCTCCGATCAGCATGCTCTAGACTTCTGGTTTAATTCTTATTTCTAGGAGTTCTACTCTGGACTTGCCTTATATCCTGACTTTTGCAATAACGGAGTTCAGGTATCATACATTCTTTCAGAAATGATGGCTTATTGTCTATTTCTACGAGGGAGAGAGCCCCCAACCCTGTTATGCAGGTTCAGAATGCTTTCCTTTTGGATATCCCTGTTGTAAGACGTACCAAAATATTACGAACCACTTTATAGCCCACTTTAAACACCCATGTAGTTCAAGGCCAATCCAAAATGGGACAATCATATCGATTCAGAGTTTCTACCCAAAACCAAATTTAAATATGAATGCAAAACCCAAAACGACTGGGGCTGAGTAAAATTGGTTGGTAATGTTTCAGCCGAGCGAAGAAGGAGGTATTAGTATTACGAAGGATGACGAAGGAATCCCCACATGAGATATGAAAGTAAGTATGTGTTGAGGAGTATGACTCTGATAAAGACGAACGGAGAAATGTTGAATGAATACCAATTGACTGAGATGCATGGGTTCTTCTCATATGAATGCAAATGAGATTCTCTTGGGAGGAAGCTAATCAAAGAAAAAAGGGGGAATGGGAATACTTTACAGAGGACTTCAAAATTTGAAAATTCTTTACAGTCTTGACGAAAAAAACTCTATTTCAACGACTTTCTTTCCGTTCACTTTTCCTCGTCATTATTATAATGAGTTGAAATCCAAACCCATTTCTTGGGTGCACGCGCACGCGTACACCCAAGAAAATACCAATGACGTGCAAGTACATTTGCTGCTCACAACGAACGTTCTTAAACTGTTTATCTCAAATATGGCTTCATTTTTTAACGTCTCGAAATATTATGTTTGCTTTCTCGTTTGTGACGTCAGAATTTTTTTATTGCATTAAAATACAATTAAGCTGGACACTCACGCGAAATGTTGCCTTGTCAGCCTGACTATAAATTGGAATGAGATTCGTTTGACTCAGAATGAGGAGTGGTAAGTATTTTAGACCGACTGGAGTGGCAGGTAAAAATGTGCACTGGGCAGTGAAAGTAGGATAAAGATTTTTGTTCAGTGACTGCATGCATTTTAGTGCATTGCATTGCAGTGGATTTTGCTCCTGTCCTGACAGCCTCTCAGCTGGAAGTCTTGATCCCTGTCTTTAAGAGATTTCTTCTCCAACTTTCTTCTTCCACTTTGATCTTTTTGCTTTCACTTTCTGAAAGTAATAGATTTGTGTAAAAGTTTGGTTACTCATAGTTTAGGAGTGAGTGCGTGAGAGGGTATTTCTATGTTGAGCCGACATACATAATGGAACTCAACGTCCATTGAAACGTGGAAAGTTAATTTGATGGTTTTGCAATCTCTAATCGGTTCTGAAAGTTTTTTGGGAGAAAAGAAGTAGGTACTAAGAAGTCAGTCACTCCTGAAGCAAATTCAAGAGGAAATGTGATTTCGACATCGAACTAGTTCTATGACGACTTAGAAGACTTATGGATGAAAATCTTAGGAAAAAGTAGGTGACAGAATTGGGGCAGGAATTGGAGGATTTTGGCCAAGGCTATTTCTTGGAAGGAATTCAAATTTCATGAGTAACTGACAAGGACTGGTCTTGAGGTGTCGGTCAAAGTCAATTCGGGTCATAGATGAATGACAGAACTAAAACTAAAATAATGTTATATACGGTGTACCCATAAAGTTCAACCAGGAGTCAGCTTGTGATAGTAGCTAGTACTTTCTCCATTAGGGAAATGGAGAAAGTTTACAGAAATACCGGAGTTGGGCCAAATATACCTCACTCAATGTTCCTTCTACCAAACCTATTATGTTTTCAGGCCAAATGCTAACTGGAGCAACTCAGTTGAGTCTTCAGTCGATAAACTTTGTGCAGTCGGGAGATACACGGTGGGATAACTCGCATAAACTGTTATAATTTAGCGAAAAATATTGCTCTAGCAGTGTTGGCACGTAATTATTCAGGTTGGACTTGCAATTGTCGAGAATCCGGTTCAGCATTAGGGAGTGTGCCCAAATTCTGGTCAAGTCCCTCCATTATTTGAAATTTTCAGTGATCTCTCAAGCGAAAAGTTTGCGAGCTGTGTGTTTCTGTATTTTTTTAAATCTGTAATAGTTGACCAAAAATTTATCCACAGAGTAATCGGTTATATTTGTACTGAGGTCATTTAATGCAATCTCTTCGGTTAGCTCTTGAATGAATCCGCTACTTCCTTGAAAAAACAACAATATCTCTTCTGATTCACAACATAAACACTTCCATACTTTGAATATTCAAAGTATTCTATTTCTCTCCCAGGAGAAAAATATTTCTTATTTATCTCTAGGATTTATATTGTCTAGTTTTGAGGAAATAAAATTGAGATTTAAGATATCATTGTAGGAAATCTATCCATCACGATAAAAGGCGGGTCATTCCCCCTGGAGTCAGGCTACATTTACTTGTCGTATTATTCAACCAAGGTTGGGATATCTAAAAGTAGTGAAGTGTTTTGTTTCGTACGTATCTGTAGATATTTACAGCTACATTACACACTCCACACTAGACACAGAAGGAAAATGCGTGTGATATTGCAGTGCTCACAGACACAAGGAAATACTCCTTGTCACGAATGTCACCGACTGTGAACACACACAACTATTACACAAGATCTATTACTTTATGCGTATCTTCGGTCGGCCCTTACTCCGGGCATCGTCATATTCCATTATATATGTTACGGTCATTACGGAAAATGTACGGATGGTTCTCGAAACTGGAATCGTATTCTAAGAATTGAATCAGTCATGAATTCTCGCATTGACTGTAACATGATTTGGAGGAAAGCACCGTAGAGAAAGTAGTCGTCTAATACGTATTATTGTACGCGTAAATATACAACGTTGGTTGAGGTGTATTGCGATGTGTGAAAACATTAGGAGAAAAAAAGAAGGCAAATGGTGTGTATGTTTTCCCTGACGAGTGTCTCTCATAAATCTGTCTTTTGCATACGAAACTATGGACTCTTTATGGTTATACGCCCCGATCACTACGACGCGAACAAGATTTTTGGTAAGAAAATTTCCGAGATTTCCCATCATGCGAATTTTTGTACCACGCATATCTGATTAAAAAGGTAGTCGGCACAAATCCCCATAATACACATTATCGAATAAGTTCTCGGTCCAATTCAGGTAGATATAGTCGGAAAACCCTCGAACAGTAAGTACAGAATACTGGCTTGTATTGTGCTGTGATACACACAAGTCGAGATAGCTAGAAAGTTGGTTAGATCTTCCTATCATCGAAGTCCATTGTCACCCTCCGTTGGAGCGGCGGGTATGGTGGTTAAGTCTTTGGATTTGAATACACAACACAACACAACATGGATGCTTTTCCGAAATTGATTTGGTCCTCCCATTGTATTTCATCTTCATTCCACTCCAGGAGAAGGCGGATGAATTCGAATTCTGTCTCAATATCTATGTAGTCGGAATAGATCATGTGGTGGTAGTCATAGGAGTTGAGAAGAATGGGAGAGTAATGGAAGGAGGAACGACCTACTAAGGCTTCTACTCCTATTTTCACTGTAACTAATGCCATGATCTTTGTCGACGACTCTCCTATATTTTATTCCATTCCTTCCACTACACTCCCATCATTCCAAATCTACTACATACAATAAAGGAAGCGACTCTGATGTGATTACCTACTCATAATATACGACTATGTCCCCATATTGTCCGCTAAACAGGGTGTTCCAAACGGAACAAGGAGTTCTCTGCTTTTCTCGACGTTTGAAGTGGTTAAAGTTTGCGACCACCCTATTCTGGGTTTCTAATCGAAATCAGAATTCAAAAAAAATTGAAACCGACTTTGAATTACCATTTTCTGTGGTTTTATGTTGCAAAGTTATCACTGTCCAAATCATTTATTCCTTTTCTATGCATTAAATGGGCCAGAATTTGTATATTTTTTATCGTATTTGCTTTTTGGTTTTAGTGAGCAAATATTTCCTTTGATTTGACTGCCCTTTACGTATTAGGCGTGCTAATGACTCGAAAATCTCTTCACTCTATCCATGCATTTCACTTACACATTTGGTATGTCTGTGGTTTAGCTTTAAATGTGTGGTCAAGTAACAGATGCAAAATTCAGGAGCAGTCCGAACCTCACAACTCATTTTTGTGTTGAGGCTGAGCTAGCTGGATAGTACGTATAATTAAATTTGCAGAGTTAATCTTTGCGGTCTGGCACGGGCCACGGCCAAGTCTTTGAAACTTGTGTGTACAAACAGTTCAGAGGTTGATGGCAAAATCCGAAATTGTGTTGCAAGTACACATGTCTCAGGCGACACTGAAATGTCCTAAGGGTCAAAAGTAAAAACCGATTGCTATATTTTGGGGCATATGCCACAAAAATGCTACCTCTAGTGTTTAATTTTCAATTTCCGATGTACATTCACGTGTATGTATTGTGAGTATTCTTATTGATTGTCTTACAATCCAGGGATTTTAATTGTCAGAGTACCGGTGACACATGGTATCCAACTCCATGATTCGTTTTTGGGTAGCCCATGGAGTCTTTTGATATCGAACAAAAGGTTTTCTCACTTATGAGGACATCATTAGACTCATTATCAGGGAAGTCATGGAGTTGCATGGGTAATTTAGTGGAACATAATGTGAGGTTGTTAGCCCAGACGGTGCACATTGTCCATGTAACAAATGATCCCTGACTTGTTAACTTTCAGCACAGTATTTAGCACGACCACTTCTTTCCTCCACGACTCCAATAACTCATGAATAACTGGGACTGGAACTGCCACGCTACGGAGCCATGAACTTAATGGTCTCCACTCTTATGTTTATTCATAATCGTCCTCTGTCTAGATTTCAATTTGAAAAGAAACTAAGCTACGCAGTTTGTTCCGGTTTCACTCCCATATTCAGTGATAATATTATGAGGAGGGGCGCCTTGTTTTTTAGAATGACTGGTTGTACTCTATCACTATTATCACACTTGGCATATTACACGTACTGCCATTGACTTTCTACAGATTCTTACGCAAATAAAGGGTTGTTTATTGAATGTCACAAGGAAATCCCTTCCAGTACCAAAACTAGATCGGTTGCAAAAGCTTACCAACCGAACACTTGAAATAATTATTTCTGAACATTTTAGTATGAGCTGAGTTTTATACATATGTTTAAAGGTTGGATTATTTGTTAAACAATGCTGGGGCGTGGGCTCGGTCCGGGGCCTTTTAAATTATCTCTGAGCTGGTGGATCTGAGTGATCGAATATTTGTCTAAATATTTAAAGTTGGCTTTATGGATAGAAATTCCTAGTCGGAGTTATCACAGACACTGCGACTTGCGAGAGAACAGCGGAAAACAAAACATTAAATAAACGGCGATGTTATTCTCAGACTAGCAATTCGCTTTAGAATACAATTTGGATATATGTTTTCATCTGACTATTTGTTTTTAATTAATTTACTAGGTGATTCACTCTGTTTTGAGAAAGGAAACAGTCGGCGTAGAATTTAGAAATTGGAATAATTATGAAAATAGTCGTACTTATTTAGCATCACTCATCGCTCTCTTAAATTATCACAGGCTGATTGATTACTGTGCGTTGTTGTTTCTCGCGAAGAATATTTTCAGAGCGCCACCTGGCAAAGATACTGTTTCGAGAATGTTCATCCACTTGTATGAATTTATTTGACAGTGTGTTCGTATTTTCCAAGACGTGTCGGGTAGTCGGGTCATAATTTGGTTAGCACGCATCCTCGAATATTCCATTCACACCTCTTGTTCTGAACACATTTTTGGATGAAGCTAATCTCTTTTTATACATTACATAAATTTTGCGTACTTTTCGTTTAACATTTCTGAAAAACAGGACGGGGACATTATTTCTTGTGGATTATGTCCCCTCGCAAATAATTTCGGTAGAAAAATGAAAATGACTTGCTCCCTTAATATTTCTTCTATACAAGTAGTCCAGAATCCCTTAAATGTACACCATATTAACTTATCTACTTCATGATTCTTATTTTCGTAAAAAGTTGGTACTAATGACTAGGACTCCACGATAGACTCGACACAACACTTGCAGTTCAGGACCTAATCTACAAGTTCTCCTACTAAGAATTCTTAAACCGGGACCTTAATAAAAGTCCTCATCTACTTAGTTATTTTATTACTTTGTTTAATCCGAATATTGGTATAAACCAGTCGTGTACCACCCACTACACAGGCAAAACTCCATTGCCACACTATGCATGAAACAAAGTACTTAATTCCAAGTGATTTTAACAAAACTCCTTGTCCTTACAAACAAACCTTGAATGCCAAATTCCCACCACACCGTGCGGTCTGGTGGGAATTAAAGCACCCTGAGAATTTTACCAGGCGGCGTTTTGTACGCATCCATGCACCGATTGTTGGTAAGGCAAGGGTTTACCTGGTTGGAGCGGAAAGTACAATAATAATAAATTACACATCTATTCCAACTCTGTCATCTAAGGATTGGATTAATGACTCTAATTTAAGCTCATGGGTAATGTGGTCCTGGTTGAAAGGGAAATACAAGAGAGTCACGTGATGGACGGACTGATGGGGTCCATTGTTCGTCTCATCCTTTCATTTTTTCAGTGTCTTTTCTTTTGTCCTTTCCCCGGTGAAAGCGTAACGTATGTATTTCAACGCGTCATTCTCGATACTTCTTCCCCTTTGTTAATAATATTGTGTTCCATCTCCATCCCGCACAATGTATTTAGAAATTCAAGTTATTTTTTAAACTTTACTTATCTTGATTTATTTTTGGTTCAGAACTCGGGCAGGAAAATTAATGACGGGAGTGCTTAAAATGAGTCAGTGATTAATACTGTTAACCAAGAATATTAATTTAGGTTTATTTTTTTGTCTCACAGAATCAGAGTGAACATCGGCGTAGCAAAAAGAGACGTAAAATTCCAGCGTGAACATGTAAGCACATTTTATTTTTAATCCTTCAAATTTTTTATGGTGTAAAGGTGCGGGGAAATGGCGTTCTCTTAGGCTTGTATGGATTGGGTCATACCCTGGGTCATGGCCCCAAATACATAAAGGAGATAACGACAATTTCCTTCGTAGTCATTATTTTTTAAATGCAATATTTTCGATAAATCTGGTATCTTTGCACGAAATCATCAGAAACCATAATTTTGTCTAGTTAAACTAAATTCACAAATAATGTACTAATTTTTACGATAGCACTGGAAGGAGAACATTAATCTAAATAAATTTCGCTCTTATTTTGCTTATTTTTTTGAAATTTTAAAAAGTGAGATGCGTAGGCCTCATGGGTTCGAATGTAACAATGTGTATCATGCGATATATTTAAATAAATAACTAACGTTAAATGAAATTTTACAAGTAGAGTATGAATTTTAGTACAATTTGTAAAGTTATTTTGAAGACAAATTGACTGATCATGAAGATTTTAAAAAATTTGAATTTTACATCCGAATAATGTTCCATGCAAGATTCAAGGGTAACTTATCCGCATTTAGACAATTTACATTGGTGATTCATACATACGTACATAGAAACTTTTTTGGTATGATATGGAATGGTAAATCGATGGACGCTCAGTCACTCCACACATATGGATGAAAAAAGTCTAAAAAACCATCTTGAGATTTCCTTTACATCTTCCATCTTTCTTCGTTCGAATGAGAAAAGTTTTGAATATCTATTCCCTCCGATTTCTTTCAAATTCAGCTGGAGAGAGTGGGCACCAACCGGTGAGGATAAGAGTAGAAAAGTGTCATATGTTGGAGTGATCGGTATGCGGTTTGTTCCTATTTTGTATTCAAATGGTGCTTGAATTTCTAGTCCTCGAGATGAGAAAAGTCTCATCTGGGATTGGAAAGACTTTCATTTGTCAGTCCAAAACGTCTACTAAGTTTCTTTCTCTTTTTCTTTTCCTTCGAAGAAATCGGAGTAACACACCTACACACGTACGATTTCGCAGGTGTTTCAACTCTCAAAGTTTTCTTACTTTCTAAACATGAAGTTGAATTGGATTTTCCCATGTTTACAAATACAAATAATACGATTTTTCAATGCATCATACATGTATTCATTTTTCACCGCTTTCTTTCCTCCTTTTTTTAGGGTTGATGAAGCATGAAAGTTTTGTCGGGACGGTACGTGCAGAAAGTGACTGCTTTTTCTTCTTTTCCTTTGGTATGCATTAGCATTGTTCGTTTTTATAGGGTGGTACACAACATTTTATTTTTCACCTTACAACGGGACCAGGGATTGTTTTGTAAAAGTGAGATATACATTTTGTAGGGATCAGCGAAGTGTTGTACTTCGTATTAATGAGTATGTCCACACATTGGTCGGCATAAACGCCTAGGAAATTATACTATTCGTAGCTTGTAATATTTGGAGCAATAACCCATGACTCAAAATCGGGACTCAGTGCACAAAATCCGGAATTGTTTAATTTTGCGAAATGTTGGCCAATCAGTCATGGATGCTACGTGGTCAAACATGGTGCATGCTAAACTGAGTTCACCAACCTCAGAGTGGGCAGGACATGATACATATGTTATAGACAAATCTGCGACTTTGCTATGATTGCAAGTTTTTGTGATTATGTGACAGTTGGATTTGTTTACTTAGCTAGGAAATCTGTCGATCTAGCTTTTGTGGTTCTTGTCTCACAAGCGGAAACGCAAACGACGTCCGATGTGATGTCCCATATTTTCATACGTTTACACGTTTTCCAGTTTTGTTACTTCGTGACGTGATACGCAAAAACAACAGCCGGCTTCAAAGTTGGAAAGAGATAACAGCTGGAAAAGGATTCTTACATATAATTCGTCCACGAAGAATTTTGCCTCGGATCGGAAAACGTGTCCTCCTTTATGCTTTTTCCATGTCCACATCCGCTTCCTGGGTGGGTGACATTTGTTTGTTCAATTCAGCTTCTCAAAATTCTTTCCCGGGACATTTAAATAAGCTTGTTTTGCAAATCCAACCTACTTTTCTCATATTTGGATTTCCGGCCGATTCTTTGGCGACTGATCAATTTTGACTGTTTTGTAGATTCCGACAGAATTTGCCCGGTTGGAATATTTTGAAAATATCCGGCAGTGATCTAAAATATATCTTATACGACAAATCGGTCTCGGTCATATTGGCGCTCCGTACAATTAAGTTTCTTAATTTCTGGGCTATCCTGGTTTTTCATGAAAAGTGGCTTCTTTTTTTTGGCGTGATTTGTTGTGGATATTGCCTTGTCAAAAGCATAATTCATACCTTGATCTTTTTATCGAATATGTTAGAAAACAACCCGCGGGGCGGGAAGGTCGTCCGTATTGCGTATATTTATGGTGAAATATAATGCGATGTTTAATGTTAAATGTCAGTTGGAGTTCTTGGAGCGGGTTTGGTTGTTGGCCCAGATCGACTTGGACGACTACTTGGCTTTTGGCAGTCAGTTGGCACGATTATTTTCCCCAGACGGTATTATGTTCTTCTGAGTGCTTTATGAGTTCTGACGACTTGACTTAATGTCCTTTTCGTCATAAACTTTTATAACTCAATGCGAAGATGACGATGACGATTCTATTCGGTTTAGCCGTCTTCATATGTAATGTAATGTAGGAGTTGTAGGTTTAATAGTCTCACTACTTCACTTTATGTACCTATAATTTACGTCCTCTGCTTTGCCCTCTTTAGAATTATTATCAACGTAACGTGTCATAATTTTTAAACGTCTAAGAATAAAATGTGATACTGAAACCACTTTAAGTATAATTTTTCATTTTTATTTCGACTCAGATTCAGACCCTTTTTTATATTTGATCGTCTTTACTTCGAAACCTGTTAAAAATACTTTTGTTTTATTGTTGTGGAATTCGTCAGAAGTTGAAGGATGTGGTCCATGCCTTGGGTAATTAAATAAAAACCGCGAACGATAAAATTATACACTGGGGAAAGTAAAAGCACTGGAGTGAAAGTCTGTATAATTTCTATTTCTTCCTTATTTGTCTGGAAAGTAAAAGAGAAGCAAAATGCAGTAACTCACATAAACGTTGGCATGCAGTTGACTGGTTTTCATTCGGATTTTTCACAAGGGATCCCTAAGAAGTGTTCTGGCGAGAATGTGAAAGTTTCGCCTTATTTCTCAGCCAGTATTAGTATGAGGCACTTTTGTGTAACGTTCGGTAGAGTATACATGGACAGGGTGTAATCGTAAATGATATTTGTGTGCAAAGCACGTGATCTTGCGCGAAATGATGGAATTTAGGTTTGTTTACCACTCGGATTCGTCCATCGTCCATACATGTGAAATAGTTTCCTTGTGCGCCAGTTGGTTGACCTAATGAGGATGAAATGAAGGAGAAAGTAATTGATGACTTTCTCCAAGAGAAAATCTGGCTCTCACCAAAACCAAGACCCCATTTTTTCTGTTGTGGCAAATTTTGGGTCTGCTGTTTGAATAATTATAATTGCTTTTTTATTACTCTTCAGCAAGAGATATTGTAAGTGTCAAATTGTATGAGCAGACCCGACAATCCAGCGCCATCCACCTGACTACTTAGGCACATTGCAAATATTTTAACCAGAAGATTCGATTGAAGTTATTCGAATTTCTTGAGTTGTGCCAAGTTCCACAATTGAAAAATTATAATTACTGAAGGATTCTGTATGTGAACTGATGAATTCAGCCAGGTCAGCAGCAGATTTTAAAATCATTTCTCATTTCAGGCGCCCTCTTATTTTTATTTTACGCTGTTAATTTTTAATTTGAGTTGCTGTGTCGAATAGGACGGAAGCCAATCAATAAGACAATCAATTTGCATACTCTGTATGTTTGAATGCAGGGGTTAGCACTCTAACAGAAAAACAAACAAACAAACAAAAATCCAAACTAAATATAGGGCATGGCGGCATGGCGTGTACAAAAATTAGCACAACCCGTGATTTCAAAACTTGTACTCGAACATTAAAAATAATTTTGTCGTTCCCGACAACCCAGTCTTTGTATTAACATATTAAGGATACTGCCTGAGGGTCTGGATTGCCTTGCATTGTATCATACGCAGCAGTGTTAATGGTGCATCTGGGAAATTTTCTCATTAAGAAACCTCCTTGTCTTTGGGGTGTATGCTTTCTTACTTTTCTTGGAGAAAGAAATTTTGAAAAATGGTAAACCCACACAGGCAGATTCACATCCAGTGGTATCTTTAGATAGTAGAAGTAGGAAGTGCAGTATATTGTGGATGATATACCTCGGTGTGCATATTACCCGGGTAATATGCATATTGCAAAGAAGTAGGGTTGGAGGAAACGGAAGGAAGGGAGTGGAATGGATCTTCTCATTTTGAGGTCTCTTTATGAAAATTTATGTCTTCGTCCATCCTCAACCTCTTTCCGTATCTTTGAGTGAAAAGGAAGAGAAATTCGGTACACATATTACTGTACAAGGTGGTTCATAGTAATTGACACTTTTTTGTTTGAATAGTATGAGCTTACCTAACAGAGGAGTTGTCAAACTATTTTCCAACTTGCGCTCAACTCATAGAATTAAATTGGTTAGTGATTTAATAGCTTCTAGTACATGTGTATAATAATGCGTCGATTTTGTCTACACCTTCCTCTGCATTGGAAAAGCTTTATGAACCGCGCTGTAAAATGTATCGTGGAATAGGAATGGAAATTGGGAAGGGTGTCTCCATTTAAAATGGTCGAATATTCTGTGTAAGAAAAAGCATTGAAAGTTGAAGTTATTCTCATAAATATGAGGAGTTGAGTGGCTAATAAATGACGAAGAAATGGGTAAGTGGTACGTTAGGAATAAATGAATGCATATGGGGATGAAGTACTTTTTGGGACATAGATGTACATCCATACATAGTAGTCCTCCTTCTCCTATTCATTCCTTGTAGCATAATGTACTCCCATGAAATTTGATGGGATTCCATATTGGGATTGTGAATTTTTGCGAAGTGATCTTCTGGCAAGCAAAGTCAAGTTTAGGCAACGACATGCATACGACATCCGACATGGGACAGACATACGCATAATGTCCAAAAAACCCTGAAATCTATTATTGCGTGCCTGGTCGATATGTAAGACCAATAAATTCAACCAATGCGGCAGCAGTTAAATGTGAAATACAGAGAACGACCCAGCAAATTGAACAAATTCTTGGAATAACATTTCTACACTGTACACTGGATACATATCCTTAATGCTTCCTTCTGTATTGAGTGGTTTCAATCTTTTTGAAGAATCCAATTCATATTTTGAGTGACGATATGGATACGATATGAAATGGAATGACGAGTACTTGAAAAATAAATGTGTCTTTTATTTTTGAATTATTAGAATCACAAAAATTTAGTCACATTTGAAGCCAAGTTCGGAAGGCGGTTCTAACCATATTCTTTCTGATTGTCCGCGGATATAAATACACAGAAATTTAAACACCTGTGGACTTATCAATTGTCACCCGCAAGTTTCATAAGTAGTATCATTATTTTTACCGTACCCAGCTGAGTGGACATTTTGTTAGCTGGTTACATAATTCAAACTTCTATTGTCTAAAACATTAAAATTATGTGCGAGAACCCTATAGAATTTGTCTCGTAGTCACAGGAGCTATTTTGAACTATAATCACTGAAATTCCAGCGAAGGAAATTTATAGCGATATTTTCTCAATGTTTGACGCACAGGGATGATACACAATGTTTCGAAATTACGTGAAAAGTCGTAGTTGAGCAAATATTTGATAATTTCGTTCGCTTAAGAGGCAATTAAAGTTTAATTGGATTCCTCATCTTTGGATTTTGTGGCCTTCATAATTATTTATTATTTGTTAAGGAGAAATTCCCCCATCTCGTTGTGTTGTTTCGAGGTTTGTAATTAATCCGTCTAATGGTTCCGGACCTATTGTTATTCTCCCCAGACCTGCATTTAATTGCTTCCATCTATTTTATGAACAATGTGATAGCTATTGTCGTCCAACAAAATCACTGCACATTTTGTTTTCAATTACTCATCGTTTGTCATAAATTTTGAGACTAGGATATACCTTGTGGGAGAAAGTGATCCATCACCCTATTTCCTGTTCCTTATTCACGTAATGTTGTTATTGCAGAATATGTATTTTGGAAATATAAAGTCAAATAGATTTGTCGTAATGTATTACATTGTTAGTTCAGCTGCCGAATGCTGTTTTTGTCGCAGTGAACCAGAACTGCCTTTTATGTTTCTACACGCCCTCTTCGTCCCCTTCCCTTGATTGATTGATGATCATCGGTTCCAAAGGAAAACCACTGCCTTCCTCTTTTCCAATGGATTTAATGGAATTGAATTGAACCATGTGTCATTGTCCGAGAAGAAGTGATATTTATGTTTTCATCGAGCAAACGCTATTTCTTTAAAAACACGAATCAAGTGTGATTCGGTAATAATAACAATAACTCGCTAATGAGCCCGAACATTTGAATTTAAGTGAAATTGCGAGCGTTCCGAATTCGGCCTTTTCGACCCTCCAGTCCCAGTTTTAAATAATTTAAAAAAAACACCGCACAGTCATTATGGCAAATTGTGGACATCTGCTGCGAATTTTTTCAGAATTTCTGACCTTGTTACCTGGCCGCTCAAATGATTTTGAGTTTGGGCGAGAAATTCTGCTCCATATTGTGTACATGTTTAATACCACTCTAAACAGAAAAATTTTCTCGCTTCGGGAGTTCCAATTTTTGATTTGGATTCCGCTCGAGCAGAAATAAAAGCTGTGAAAGTAATGGTTAGTAACCGAGGGAAAGCCTTATGGAAATGCAGGGCCGCACTTCATTCCGCCGCATTAGTGAGAGTGTGTGAGAGGAAATATGAAAAAGACGTGTTTTTCTCTCCGCTCCATAATAAAAGGCAGATTAAATTAATGGGATGATTAGGGAACATAGGGAAAATAAAATGGAAATCAATAATTTTCTATATTTCTCCCCTCTCTTCCTTAGAAATATCTTGGGATGGCTTGTATTGTATCGTTAACTGTAGAGCATTCGTATCGTATACAGTGAAATCGGCGTGTACTTTCACCTTGCTTTTTGCTTTCATGCTGTATTTTTGAACCATTTTTGACTTCCGTAGAAAATACTCGGGACTAAACCTGAGTGATAAGGCAGAACTAAGATCGGACAGCATTTTTAGCATTGCGTTCACTCAAGCCGCGCAATGCTGGAAGAAAATTCGATACGGCGCTTTCGGAACACATATTTAGGCAATTATTCTGTAGTCGTTCGTTAAGAAGTAGTTATGGTGTCGCATCTGTGATTTTTATTTCCTCCCCACATCCGCTCTTTGATTTTGATACGTTTTATTTTGATTCGACCGGAAAAAGAAAGGAATGAAGAATGGGCCGACACTACTTAATATGTTATGCTCATTTTTTCCTTGAAATGATGAGAAATGACAAGGAAGCCTTTTCTTTAATTCCGGATTTCTTCCCCCAACTGACAGTGGGTCTGGCAGACGGAGTTTCTTTTTCCTCGTGGTGCAGTTTTCACAGTTGAGTTGAGTTTCACTTCCGCGTCAATCTCTCCTGTTTTCTCAACTCAACTCCACTCACTTCCTCACATTTTGAGGGGGAAACAGAAGAGAAAGCTGTCTGTCTTTACAGTCGGAGAAAGTCAATGTACGTACTTTTCATACTGACTTATGTTATGGATAATTCGTAAAATGGCTAAATCATAGAACGGCCTGGACCAATGTCCTATATTCTGTGGTGGTATGTGGTATTGGCAGACATTGCCTTTTTGGTTTGGTGTAGGAGTCAATCTCTCGGATTCACATGGTTACATGATTTCAGCTAGTGTACGAACTCTAATGAAGTGCTTCAAATCAATTAGACATCTCATTTTCGGAAATCTCTCTGGAATCATTAATTTCCTCGATTTTTCGGTAACACATATATTATAAAAAAAAACTTGAAAGAGAAAATACTAGAAGGGAAACGTGTGTGAGTGAATGTAAGGGCCGGGCGCGGGTTGGGCAGGAAGGAATGAAAGTGAAATAAAATGACGAAAAGTAAGGTTCGTTTCGTTTTGGAAGTCCATAGTGAAGTAGTGAAGAAGACTGTGACTGTGACTGTACCCCTCGTCGAGTTGACGCTCCGGTGCGTGCTGCTCGGTTGAGCAATGATATGATTTATTACGTCCGTCCTGGAGATGTCTCTTCTCTTGGACGCCCAGCACATCTCCCTTTCTTTCTAGTTTTTTTTGTATGCTTTCTCGGTGTGCTTCGCTGAACAACAGCGGTTGGACTTCAAAGAATAAAAATCCTTCTTTTTCTTCAAGTATCTAAAATATTTTTATTCGTTCCGGCCCCAACCTTTTGTGGCGGGGAGGGCAGAATTAATTCCTCTTGATATTTCTTACGAGGAATACAATTTCGCTGTCCAAATCACCCCACACTCTTCAGAACAGTGCTCGGCGCGGGTCCGGGTCTGGACCCGGGAGTCCGGGTCCGGGTCGGGTCTTAATTTCAAAAATCTTGGGACCCGAACATCGGGTCCGAGTCAGGATCCGGGTTCGA
>JAQFYE010000252.1:0-44281 GCA_034694305.1 Protaphorura glebata | reverse complement strand
AATGTTAAATATCCATATGGGAAATCCTGGGTTAAAATGGCCTAGTAACCGCATGTTTTAGAGAGAGTAAAAAACACAATTTTATTTTCGAGAGGTCAGATAGAGCCTTCCGTATAGCCAAAGACCTCGGTGTATCCTCCGTGCCTATGCCATAGGCCTAGGATTGCCGAATTGATTGTATCCTGAAGCCTCTGAGCAGACAATGACGGAAATAACAGATAACAATCTTTTTGACGTTACTATGCGTCAAGTGGAGACAACTTGATTTTGAGGAGTTACGTTTTCCGGGCATTGTCAATTATCAATAAGATGGGGTGTGTACATATCGCGTTCAACTTTGGTGTGTTGAGTGGCATATAAATTAAAGAATCTCAATTATTTTCTGACTCCTGAATCGAGGAAACCAATGACGCCTGGTAACATGGATTTATTTTGTACGTCCAAGGCTAGGTTATTGAGCTACTGAGAAACTTGTCAGTCTTGGTGAATTAACTATTACTAAAACGAGAGTACCAGTGCTTTAATCGATTCGTAGCATAACATTGAAAAATAATCATTCTGAATACAACTGGCACGTTACATGTGACAAATTTCAAAATATAAATAATTGCACCTCCTTAGTTCTTCTGGTCGCACAGTGTCCTGGTTTTTGTAGGGCTAAGAAACTGCAATAATTGTTAGAAGGATCGTTTGATCGCGAATTCCGAGAAAAATTCCCAGTATTTATCACTTAGATTGTAAATGTATTTTTTTGCTTCTGTTGCAGCCATTTACAAATTTAGACCAAACTCTTTTACGGTCCAATGGAAGAGAACATAAGAAAAACAATTAGAGACGTGGAGGACGATTTATGTGGCAATGATGACTGTCGCTGCCAAGATCGGAATATTTTGTTCTCCAGTCGTCCCCGTTAATTCCAAATAACAAAATAAAACCGACTCTAAACCACACTCCTTGGTCGTAAAATCCAAATCCTGAGCTCATTTAAAATTTAAAGAAGCGTTAAAACACAAATCCCAATTTTTATCAAACTGCAATGAAGAGTTCTAAAAATCTGTCCATTTCTCGCCAGGCTGTCCGCCTGTAAAATTTGACAAATGTTGACCTCATTGGTCGAAATTGCCAATTTACTGACCATTTTCAATGGCTAACCATTGAAATAATATTTCGTGAATTGTACTTTATTTCCTTACGTAAGGAGAAAAATTTCCGCTTTGGTGTGAAAGGTATAACTTCTCTAAATTTGTATTCGTAGAAAATAAATTAAGGTGCTGGATGTTGATGTCCTCGTATCCAGCTCCTACTTTCAGAGTATTCGTAATTCGAATAACTCCTTTGTCGTGAAAATGTTTCTAGCGCCGTCTTCTGAAACTACTTTCTGGTGAAATCCTAAATTATTTATCGTACTAAGAAAAAAGAGAGTAATATAGAAATAGTATCCGCAAGTAATTATTATTGTATAGGAATTTGAATTACAATTTTGAATTTTTGAGAACATTTCAAAGTACTACTAGATGTATAGATACGCTGCGCTGGTCAACAGGTAAATATGCGCTGCTCAGAATTGATAAAGGCTCGTCCTTCCAAACTTTGGTAACTAAAATGATTTAAATAATTTTCTTCCAAAAGGAGAATCTCGAAAATATGATGCTTATATAGTCTTGTCGACATTTCTCATCAATTATTGTTCAAGTCACACCGGAAACTTTGCCGTTACAATCGAATCGTTAAACATGTTTTTGAAAATAAATTTTGATGCATATAAAATCTTTCTTTCGTCAGCTACAGAGAGAGAAATAAACTTTATCCAAGTTTCACTGCCCACCATTGTGAGTTGTCAACAATGACACAGTTCAGTTAACACTGTTGTCAACATTCGAAATACGGTGTTCGTCGTAAAATGATTCCCGATATGCGGACATAAGTTGTTTTTCCCATTGCTAAGGTCTGGGGAAGGAGGGGTCAAACTATTCGAACCTGCCAAATACTTTAAATTGTGATACCCCATCCGACGAAGACCATAAAGCTTAAGCCAAGCTGATTGGTCTGCTGGTTGTTGGGCACAAGAGCCAAAACTACAAAGAAGTGAGGGGAACAAGAACTAAATGGAAGCAGTGATTGTGATGTGAGTGATTGCGGGTGGTTGACACAGAAGTGTTTAATAATTGAGAACAGAACGGGTAGTGGTGTGGACGGTGCTTGCTTTTTATGGCCAAAAGTTGTTACCAATTCGGTGGACGAGCAGCACCGAACTGTTGAGCTGGACCTTGTTGAGCCAAGCCAAAAATCTTTTTATCTCTGGCAGCCACTGACAAGGCTGGGAAAGATGAGCGTATGATCGCAAAATTATAATTAGTAAACATCGTCTTCTTCCTTCCACCCAGTCAGACCAGGCCCAAATGGTGTTATAGCCCCCACCAAGCGTCTTCGTCGTCACGAGACGTTCTTTCTTGAACAGATCAACATTGGGACTCTCAGAAAACAAAATAGAACCCACACACTCCTAGGGACTCCACATCTCACAACTTTTTCTTAAGTCGAAACCGTACCACGAGAGTGTCTGTCTGAGAAAGCCAATCTTAGCTCATATATGTAAATATAGGACTCATCTTTCCTGGGCCCACTCATTTAGCTTGAACCACGTTACGTTTACGTTTCTTCTTATATATTTTTCTATCCACTTCAAAAACAAGTACAACGAGTACTAGTGTCACTGAGAGCTTCAAATTTAGCATCAACAAAGGTTAGTGGATCATAATGGCTTTTCAACTCAAGTTCGTTCCTAACACCCCACGCCCCCCTGTGTCAAGTGGGTACTTTACGAAACATTAACATTCAAAAAGTGTATGAATGAAAAAATTAAGACAGGCAAAAATTAGATCAAAAATTTTCGCATAACAATATGAATTAGTGGTTAGTTAATTTTGAAAACAAACACAAAATAAACGAGTAGCTGAATGATGACATCCAACAATAGGCACTTACGCAAGCAACTTTCAAAAATGTCACGTGGCTTCCAAAATTAACCATTTAAGAAGCAGGAGCAGCATTGAGCTGAAGGTTCCAGGGCGAACGAACACTTAAGTGAGAGCGTTTTTCTTTTCTCCTACAATCTCACAATCAAATTGTGGATCCTCACGCACTTTCACTCAACTCTCAACTTTCACCCGTCTGACATCGCATACGGGGAATTAATTGACTCCCATTACACCTTCACCAACCACGACCGATCGATTCCACAAAATGTCAAAATTTTGGAATTTCTCCAAGAATTCGTAAAAAAAAAATTATAAAAGAAGTGATTTAAGATTGCAGTGACTTCACAACAGAATGGAATTTTTGGACGCCAACTTGCAAATGTGTGTGAAACAATTGGCTTTGGTTCACATCGTGAGTTCTTAGTTCACTCGACCTGATTTAAAATTCCAGGATTATGTATGTTGTAGTTTGTACTAGCTTTGAGAGGATAGCCTCATTGCCAACGATGCATTTGTGTATCCATATTCTCTAATAAAAGTTAGTAGTCGTAGTTCTAAGTCTTGAGTTTCTTTTGAGCTTAAGTGAAACTTATGTATGTAATGTTTCTAACGCCAAACCTAAAAGTAGTTGATCTTGTGTCTGTATATTTTTTGTGGCTGTAAGGGTAAGATAGAAAACAAGGAAGGGAATTAAGCGGAACGGTTTTAGGTTGGAGCACAAGGCTAAGACTGTTAGTGTACTGGTTTGGTTTTCTATTGCCGCCGTGAGTTTTGCTTTTGCCTATTATAAGTTCCAAAGTGAAAGAATGTTAAAGTCGAAGGGGTGAACAAGGCAAGGCGGCGGCTTCGACATGAATGATTCCATCTATACTATTAGTCCGTACGGGAAAAACCTGGTGCGTGTTGTTAGCGGCCATAATATGTGTCTTTTCTATTTATGTACTCCGACCGACTGGGAAACTACCGAAACTGGTTCAGTGCTTTCATTTCCAGAAAAAAAAGAGAAGCTAGGCATGGATATACAACAACTCAGTACAAAGGTAGCCAGTGTAAAGTGTTAACCCTGAAGAAAGGTACGAAAGCTTTATAGTGACGACGGTTCAGTTTAAAAATTTGTAAGACTGCAGAAGTAGACGTCGACCCTTGTTTAGACAGTCGGATGGGTTTAACCAGAATAATAGTCATTAACTACCGCCAAATACCTACTGTTCTCAACTTTAGTATTTACTGCGGGGGAGAACTCATTCAGTCATCTGTTATATGTATAATCCTTTAGATTGTGTATGGAGGATTTCCTAGAGGGCGTTCCTTGAGACTAAAGGCATGGCTAGGATTTATCAACAAATCATCATTCTCACACGTCAGAAGCTTAGGTCAGTCGGTCAAATTAATATACACGTGTCTGTTCTGTTGACCACATTCCGGCCCTTGCATGGTGAATTCAAACACAAACCCGGAAAAATTCAGAAACACCAGGTGAAAATTCATCTATAAACATTTTTCCGAGTAAGAAAGTCTCCAACGCGTTAGGATAAAAATGAATATTTTAAAAGTTACATGAAGAATGTCACAGTCGGTTAAATCCGTGTAAACGAAGGCATTAAGAATATTAATTACCCCGTAAAATACCCCCTCGAGATTCAAAAATAATTCAAATGGCTCAAAATGGCCCAGTTGGAATAAACGGTTCTCATTGTTTTCGAACCAGAAATGCGGAAGGATTTGATATATGCTACTACTTTAAGCAAAGGAATTAATGGGGTTTAGCAATATCAACATTGATGGAAATCCCCAGGGACATCGAAACTTGTCAAGTGTATCAACAAACTTTCGACGGCTCCCTATCCTGTATTATTTTTGGACGTCTGTGGACAGTTGACCAGTTACCTGTGACACGCGTAGTCAAGTACACATTGAAACTAAAACTCGTATTTGACATGAATTTTGCAGGAGAGTAAATAACCCGAAGGGATAATTTTAAATACTGAAGCGTACAAAACTTTCGTATCGTACTCAAGTTTTTAGACTCGAATTTCATTTCAAACTCAAATATCCTAGCGTACTGTTGTTAACTACATTTTTTCCTGCTCTTCTTTGTCAGGTCGTTTCTCTTCATCTGGATCTCTCCTGGTTATTATGAGCTCAGAAATCTGGCCGAAAATAAAGGAAGGAAATAGGAAGGAAGCAGGAGTCATTTAGATGAGGACAGCGACAGACATGTATGTGGAATCACTGCAGACGAGTGAAGGAAATCCAGTATGGCGGATAGCATGGCAAAAACATCCTGGTGAAAGAAACAAATGCATTCACAGCTATGTTGTCTGAGTCACTTTAGTGCACAAGGAAACTATTTTGCATGTAGAAATCAGATCAACTCAGAAATTGACCCGAGAAGTTACGAGGTCAATTAAGCTCGATTTTTTGGCAAGTATATTTTTGGTCACTGTCAGAATTTTTTTAAAGCCCACATGACCTTCCAGTCGTATTCTGTTGAAACCTTGCATATCTAGACAACATTTCCTGTAAATCAACGTTGAGGGGCTTTCTCCCTCGTTGAAATAGACGATGTCATCATTTTGCCTAGAATGTGTGAATTCTGTCATTGCACAACTCAGGATAGATATAAGTTTAGAGTATACCCCATTCTTTTTAGAAAATTATTTTCTATTCTAACGAATCTTCATATGTATTTCTACCAAGACACTGGAAATGGGAATTCCTGAACTTGGGTTTTACATTTGAGAGGACTTCGTTGTTGGAGTAAAGTATAAATATTAAAGTGGAGATGTGAGAGAAGTCACATAAATCTGTCATAGTATATTCAAACTCACTCCAGTTTCAAGGATAAAATATGTTTAGAACTTTCGTTAGAGAGCAACAGGATGAGATGCAACAGTCAAGTTGAACTTGTTTGACTTAGACGAAATTGTACAAAAGTTTTCCTGACCGCGAATTAGACAAACAAAAAAGTAATAACTGCATGCGGGGATCTGCCTCAGGACTTCTCGGATTTCTTTTTCAGTCACCGTATTCCTTGTAATTATATGTTGCAGTTATGCAGTGTGTATATGGGCAACATGTTCGTCTACGCACTTTGGTTTCTGACAAACATTTCTCAAAATTTGTTCTGTTTTAGCAGGAGTGGCCCATTTTGGGCCCAAAAATTGTAAGTCCCTTTAAAAATTCCTTCACAAGTATATCCCAGTATTTTGTATCTAGTGTTGAGAATTAATTACCTTCAAGTTCGTTATATTTCTAATGAGTCAACGAGTGCTCTTCCTGACAAACAAGTGAGAAGACTGAATGACTGACGCATTAATTCCTTGGAACCCTTCTTCCTCCTGGAGATTCCAGGAAATATCGATCCTCCACAAAACGGAGTAGTCGCGGGTGACAGGCCTGACTCATGGAATCCTTCCCTGGATCGTTGTGTCTTGACCTAAGCGACGGCTCTCTAATTAAATATTCACAGCCCTATAAAATTAAAGGGAACTGTTTAAATATACATGCTTCATTTATCCTCGGTCTAGGCTGTCACCTCACCTAACCACACCGTCCCACGTCCGAACTTTAATTGTAAATAATGCAATTAGCACATTAGAGTAACTCAGGAAAGTTAAGAAGCAAGTTCGGATTGTCAAATTAAACGACGACAACCAACAACCTGTAGAACCTATCCAAAGTTACTTCCCAAAATTTCGTACCGCAAAAGTTGGAAGTTTGCAAATAACACGATGAAAGGGGAGTTACAGGTGAATAGGAATCAGAAAAACTTTAGTTTTCCATGCACCAGAGAACACGAATCCAAGTTTCGGAGTGGTAATATCCAACTTTTAGTCCGCCCAAGGTGCATGCAGTTCTTGCCGTTTCGCTATGCTCAGGGTTGGATCCCAGAGACGGTTGTTTTGTAGCGTAATTCAGGGGAGATTGTTAATCAAAATTGAAAACAATAGAGCAGAGAGTCTCCCTGTTGAATTTCTCATAGAGGTCAGCACAATTTTGAAAAGTGTTAAATATGCGCTTGTTTGTTTGTTTTTCCATTAGAGTGCTAACCTCAGTATACAAACATACAGAGTATGTGAGTTGATTGCCTTATTACGGATACACTACTACAGGATGTTAATTTTTACAATTACAACTCAAACTCCCCCAGAGTCATACATAGAATTACAAAGTATATCCAAGCTAATGTAGACTGTGCTTCTTTAACATTGGATATTACGTATTGTAGGCGTGTCTTACGAGGCTCGATGGAACTCGGATATTTTTATGACGAGTTCAAACTTAATTTGCAAACCATCCAACTACATAAAGCAGAATTGGTTGAAGTGATCTTCTATTGTAATAATAATAATGAGTACGCATGAAATAAGCAGCGAGGGGACAATTGAGTCACCACTTAAGTTTGTGGCACGCGTTGGAATTGGAATTGTAATTGAATGAGAGCTCTCCAATTTACACTTCTCGTGTACTTGAACTAGAACGCAGAATACCAACATTATCATTTTGATCTACGTAATGGTAGTGTTGAAAATCGTTACATGGTCTCAGAATAATGCTCCGAAATACATACACAACTCCGACTTCTCTTTCGCTTTCGCTCTAGTCAATTTCATTTCTGTTAAACATTTCATAAGTGAGTAGGTCAATCATGCATACAACTTCATATACACTACATTAATGAGTCGGTCTGTAAGAAGATGAAGTGCATTTAAGCGTGCATGCTCAAAACACAACATGTCAGAACGATAAGTTTTCCACGTGACTTACAATTTGCACGCAATTATGACGTAACAGCTTGAATTATTTGTATACAAACAAAAAGTAAAGAAATTGTCGGACCTACACATATGTATACAACCACTAGTTTCAAAAAATGTATGTAGCCTTGGCTAATATTTGTTTCTGTATTAGTATACCATTTTCCCTGGTATATGGTACTTGGGCCGGCCGGCGGGAATCCTCATTTTGGACCAACTCCAAATAAATATACACAAAAAAAAGTCTCACAGACAGAGTACTTGTATATCTACTGAAAACTCGACGTCTTTTACTTCGTTGATTCAATTTCTCATGAATCTTGCAGTTTCCTTTACTTCATAAACTTGTGTAAATTAAACACTTTTTAAACTGAAAGCAGAAATATTGAGTACAATGTTTCTGAAATAATGTTTACTAGCAACAAAGTCCGCCTACAGCAGCCGCCCAATCCATGTACTACAACACTACCAAAATTTTTCTATACCAGTCGTCCAAATTCGATGACAATCTCATTGAGGAACACAGACGAAAGTTTTATCAAAAATTCGTAACATCATTTGATGGGAATGGGTTTGATTTCCATTTCGCCTATAGAAGTTAGAACGAGCAAATGTAAGGAAATCTCCTTTGAAGATAAACCTCTTTAAAGCCTTCTTGCCCGAGAGATTAAACTGTAATAATAAATCCTGGAGGGTTGTACGTACGACTGGTACGACTATTTGTCAACGGAAAGACGTTCGGCTTGGTATTCCAGATGAAATATATTTGAAATACTTGCTAAGTCTCCGAAGTAGAAAATAGCCACCTCTGAGTAATATTTGAGACTGACGCTTATTAGAAAGTTTGTGGTATTGGTACCACGCTGGTACCACAAAGCTTGATATTTCAAATGACTGAAGAATGGGCGGACCACGGCGGGTTTTAACCACTTCGGCTTTGATTATTTGTTTTATTACTTAACCACAAAGTCAAACTTGCGCAAACAAAATGTAAACTGTCGTAAGATGTAAGTTCTGGTTGATCCAAGAGACAGACCAAAATCTAAAATCTAACTAATTTGGTACAATAGAAAAAATCATCACGTAGCACAATTCAGACCGACATCGGGCCGGTGTAATTTTATAGGTCCGATTGTTCCCAAAGAATACAAACACCATGCTGAACATCCGTTCAACAAGCTGAATCTAAGCAAGGTCGGTTAAGGAATCGGAGGTCTCTGTCATCACTATAATAAATTATCATAAGTACAACAAACACCCGTTCCCACCAGAGTTTATTACTTTCCAGAAGATAAATGATGATGATGAAGACAAATTGGAGTCAAGATTCTTCCGCGCTCACGGTCTAGCAAAGCAAATACCAACATTGAGTTCAGATTCGACCAGTGTTAACCAAATGCTTTGGACGTGCATACCATAGTCCATCCAGGACAGAATCGATTAATAAATTATAACCGAGTCGAAATAAATTCGTCAGGGTGCTCCCCTTGGGAACACCGTACAAACAAATGCAATGTCATAATTTGTATACATATTTAAAAAAAATACTTTCATTAATAATTAATGATAACACAAATTATTTGTGTTATCTGTGAAGGTATTTTAAGATACGAATTTCTTTCACTTACAGCAGTCGTTTTACAAAGTAGTATGGAAGTAGAGTTGAGTAGTAAGGTAGAGAAGGTGAAGGACGGTGAAAGCATGTGACAATTTCTAAAAGTAACCGGAAGAGCTGAAAAATACGGAGCACTAGTAGCACTGCATTCTACAGAATTTATTTTTCTCTTTTGAGGTTTCAGCTTACGACTTTCTCCCGTCTAAACTTCAACCACAATTGTACAAGAGTGAAATGGAGTTGTGTGAAAATCTTCTGATAAGTATTTCCCACTAAATGTGAGGCACTCAGCTCATGGTATTAACAAATAAACACATATCTTCAAATTCACCAGAAATCATAGGCTATACACAGAAAAACCTACCACACGATCCCTCCGGCAATTTGTTCCTGTGGAGGACTCGAGTTTATGTTTTTAATCTTCACATTTCAGCTCACACATTTATAATTATTCAACAATCACAAAGTAAACACTTTTCATGTAAAAATCAGATAGACATAAAAACCTTACCGCACAGGTTGAACATAGTTTTCTACAAACAATCATGATTGATTGATAAAAAATCCCAGAAAGAACATAGCAATATTCCTACTCTTGAATTAAATTATATATTCTGTTTCATGTAATTATTTTAAATCTGCAATGTTTCTGAACTCTACTACAATTGTACACTGTAGAATGAGCTAAATCCAATGGACTACTATTGAAAGAATGTGTGCAAAATATCAGCGGAGTAGAAATTGTGTTCTGAGGCTCATCCCGTCCAAATTCTTTTCAAAACAGCGCTAACTTCCACTATTTCGGTGATTCTATTCCGGTCGACGACGACGACTGACGACGAGGATGACATTTTCTGGCAATAATCTTGTGCACTCAACGCTTGCCTCTTCTTATTTTTTTTTGTCTTTATTTACAATTAAATGAAGTGAGTGGAGCAGGAAATTTTGCGATCTGATGTTAAGAGTGAAAGTCCTTCATCGCTGTGGAATTAGTTCTACCATGCTGCAGTGCAGTAAAGGAACAGGTTATGTAATAATTGGCACACATGTTCAACTCAAATTGATCTCAAGCGTTAATCCCTCCTTTTTGTCACAGATAATTAAATGAATAGAGAAAATCCTTAGATAATAGGACTTTTGACAAGTTTATCTACGGCTCATCTTCATGAGATCCTTAATTAGGAACAATGACTAGTCGTCACGCACTTTATCACATTCGAAGTACACAATTCCTTAAGAGCCCTCTGTTTTTCTAGGGACGAAAGGACAAATCAATTCTATACCTTTACTTTTTCGTAATTTTAGAACAAACTTGTTTTAACAGCAGAGTTTTGCAAACTATAGGTTCGAACAAACACTAATTTTAAGGCAAGGTCAAGTTCTTTGAATTTTGACAAGCGATTGACGGACGCCACTACAGTGCCACAACTTTCTCCCAGAAGAAAGTCACCAGAACCAATTTTATTCATATTTACTAGTTTGTTCGTTTTTGAATTACCGGGCCTGTTTGGAGATACGTTGATTGTCTTACATTCCAAATACACTTGATCGTAATTTCACACACAACTTTACTTATTCATACCTTTAGAATTTACGCACGGCAACGTTCGTAGAATTTTTTAGTTTAATTTTGTGTGGAATTGTACAAGTCTGAATAAATAATTTTAGCCGTTCGCTAAAGAGGAAATTTGGTGTGTCGACGATATTAGACTCGAAGAACCGATATTTTTTGTCTATATTTGGGAAAAGCGAAAAAACAAAGAGAACCTTGAAATGAGAGGAAAACTTGAGTTTGTATTGTTTTATGAAAGTATAATCGTCCACTAAAGTGGTAAAAAGGTAGAGAAGCCTGACTACGTCTCACGGTTTCCTTCCTGCATGCAAAAACAAAAAGGTGAGCGAAGAGAATGAATACTTCAAAATGTAAATTATAAATTGAATGCATACATAGAGAGAAAGAAAAGTATTAGGTAGCTTTAGAACGGAACTCTTAAACTTTGTCAGTCTAAGCACGCACCAATCCATCAATTTAAAGAGTAAGGGAACTTGGCTTAAACGTTCCGTAGAAAATGTAGACTAATTTTAAAGAACAGCACAGCATTATTCTACTCTGTATGTGCAGTCTTCTAGTAAAGTAAAGATCGTACAGGTGTTTTTCTAGGTTAGTCAGAACAGAAGTCACTAAAGGCACAGGCGCCATTCACAGTTCTGGTAAGTTTAAAAACACGAGTGGACTTTATAAACTAGGCAACTTTGAATTACATGAATAGCATCGGAATAGGGCTGGAGTCCATGACTTTCACTTCAATTTCTGGTTGAAAGTAAGACCTTTCTGACGTCATCAAACCCGCAGCACTGACCGACTTTTCATTCACTCCACACTTATTTTGGCTGACGAGGGAAATTTCGACCTGTCTTTCAGAACTTTCACCACAAAAAAAGTCAGCACTGCGGGATTTATAAAATGTCCAAATTGTTATTGGTTCAAGGTTAGAATTTTTGATGCCTAAAATTTAATCTGAGCGTTCAAATTGTCAAAAATTGACGATTTTGGTCCAAGTGGTCGAACCCTCAGTACGGTGAGGTAACAAGAGCAATCTATAATAACACACTTCAGTGCGCTGAAGATCTGCCAACGTATTAACGAGACGCATTTCTTGCGGAGAAAGATAATGGATTAGTACATTTCATTAAGATAAATATAATTTTATTGATTAGGTGCAGATAAGAAGTAAGAATAAGCGGGGTTTAAAACAGCGCTAACTCTTACAAAAATTCATATGTGGACATAAAAGTGGAGATAAAAGCTCCGTATCACCAAATAAAAGGACCACATCCTCGAACACCACAATAAAAATACATGTTAGTAGTTCTTACTCCAAATTTTATTGCACTGAAGTAATGCAAAAGAAGAAATGGGAGAAAGCAGGAGGGAAGTCAAGAGTTACGAGGTCACAAACTGTTAACTGTGTAGACTAGAAGTCTAATAATGATTTGGATTGCAACTTTGGTAATAATAAATGTATTACTACCTCGACCTCCTCCAGCGGACATCATCTGTGGTGTCTACTCCAAATTCACGCCGCATACCAGAAAACAGATGCATGCTTGATTTATGTCGTCTCTTTTCGGAAACAACACTCAGGAATGAAAATGTAATGCAACCACACTATTATTTTACAAATTCCGTGTCAGACCTATTATTACTTGTTCTGAACATCTGTACAAACATTTAAGACGTTTAATATTTTTCACCACAGTGCGGTAGCCTTTGGTCGATCTTTATTGCAGACATTTCTCTATAGGAGTACGTACTCAAGATCAAACGGCAAGTTTACCTATTCTCTTCAAAAACACGACGATTTGAGACTATATCTTAATAATCTCTATTATTTTAAAAAAGATTCTTCCATTTAATCCTGAAAGAGACCTAAAATAGGTTAATCTATTTTAACGGCTTTCTAAATTCAATTTTATGATTTTTAAGCAGAAACGTAAATGTGGAGACGTATAAATTAAGAATTTAATTAGAAATATCCTCCCACTTTTAACGATCACAGCGAGCCAAGGGCGTTACTCGGTGTAAATCATTTCATTTAGTTATTTTATTTTTTATATATTTTTGGTAACCCATCTGCTGGTATTTTAGGATTCAGGAATCATTTGTAGGTCCATTGAATTTGGAATCTGTTTTGGGCGTGGAACGTCAGGACCAGACTTCTGGAATGCAATGGAACCATCCATTCCACTGATTCAGAAATTATGTTCTTCTCTAGAAAGACGAGAACGCCCAGAAATCTTTATTGTGGTTTCCACGACGTCAAGATGTCTGGATTTCTAATTTACGATGTGTCGGGTAAAAGGAAATGCAAGGGTGACTACTAGTAGACCACCCGGTGAAAAATTCCATCGATACTACTACTAACCAATTCAATTAAATAAACACAAGACTTCATTCATGTGGAATAGTAATGATGTATATCGTTCGGTTCAAACCTCCATTCAGAAATTCCACCAGATAAATATTTTGCGGTGGTTTAACGCCGGACTTGTCGAGCCATTCTTAGCAATTCTGACCTCCTAGTTTCCGAAACTGAACTTGAACTTCATTTTCACTCAACTAAAATACATTTTTTAACTACAAAATAGAGATTGGTCTGAAACTGTCCGAAATAGTGGATTCAATTGCCATGACTAAGATTTCGTAGACAATTCTCCTCATTCCCTGAAATTTTAAAAGTATTCTTCACGTGAATACAGAAACTTATGCTCAATAATATGTTAAGGGCTGATAGCAACCGGAAATCAAAAATTGAACCACCTACGTGATGTGGTCACCCCGAGAAGACGACCGGGTGTTGTATCTCTCGGTGCATTACTATTATTGAGAATTAATCTGACTTAATGATAGGAACGATTGTGAGTGGTTGTAAAATTTAACTTGTACTCGTAATAAAGAGTTAAACTTAATTTATACACGGTTCAAATGCTAAACAAATGTTGAGACCTTCACATTTATTACTCCTGGAATGACTCACGCATTTCATGAACTATTCTTGGACTGACTGAATACCAAAAACCCCTTCAAGATTTTTGTGTCGACTTAATTGAATTCTGAGGAAAGTTCCACCCGTAAAATTGTTTCTCACAGTTTTACTGTCATCCTTCAGATTCAGATGCTCCTCGACCTTTTGTTTTTATTACTACTCCAACTACTACATTCCGCAACAAAACAAACTTATGTACCTTATGTATGTAGTTGGAGAAAGTACAGGGTGACTCAAAAGTATTTCCAGTCTACCGGTGGGTGCGAAGCAAATGTGCGATATGGATTTTGCGAAATAAGACAGATATGTAGTAGTTTAATCGATTCAAACTCAGCAGTTGAATCGAATTACGAAAATGAAAGGGACTGTGTTATTCTGTTCTCGATCGTAAATGCTTCCAAGACTTACACAATCAATACATATCTCCGCATTCCTTATTTATTTATTTATTTAATTACAAAGGCAACGCCCTCTGACGAGATCATAAATCCTTAGGTAAAATGGAGGGGTAACCCATTCTCTACGGAAAACACATTGACTAATGGGGGATATATTTTTATTTATGACTTTCTCAACTCCAGATTAAATTCTCCAAATAATTTATATCTAATCTTATTATAAAATCTCGACTTGAGTGTGTAGAAGGAGTCTGTGATGAATGGCTATGGATCACCTCGTATTACTGTTCGAGTCAGTGAACCACTTGGATTCCGTTCCTACGGTTTTGTCCTGTGCTGTAGTGTGTCGTCATACCTTGACTGTGAGTGCTGAGAAGTGCACTCATCGATTTGATTGCGACTTAAAACCCGGGTACCCGGGTCTACCTAACCCGGGTTTCTCACTTGTAACGAAAAGGACAAGCTCCCGACCTCGGACTGAAACTGAGAGAACTTTGAGACGACTGAGTCAGAACGGTTGTTCCATCTAATTTTAGAGCTCCAATCTTTATGACTTGGTCATGAAACAAATCGTGACTGACTTTTCTTGACTCTGAACTCCAAAACCCTATATTTTCTTTGCTTGGATGACGATGGCACGTAAGCCAGGAATCTCCCATAAACTTCAAGAATTTGAACACAACAATCAAAAATTATAATCATTCAAGATTTATGATATTCCTCATCTTGACAGAAAAGCGTAAAATCATCCAAACACCGACTTTTTATTTATTACTTGCGGTTTCAACCAATTCTACACGGGAGACAAATCGTTTCCTAGTGGCACAACAAACGGTCGCGATTTTATGGTTCTGTAGACACCAAAAATACACTTTATATCTCACGCCCGATTTTAAACTTCCGTTGAAATATTCTCACTCGTACACTCAATAGTCTTAAGATTAAAATTGCCATCAAGCATGCACAAAACTTTGCAAAGCTCGAAATACTTTACGTAAATTGGCGTTTTCTAAATATACACATATTAGTTAATATTAGTCCTGATAAACACATACACTCAAAAAATTGAGCAGGCGAGTCGTGTATAAAGTTATGACAAAGGCAAAATATTTCTCATCAACCGAAGTACCAAATATTGTTATAAGAGGATAAGTAAACATTATGTTTACTTTTACTTTCTCCTAGAGAAAGCAAGGTTATCATGCGTCATTCGCTGTGATATTTGTACAAATTCAGAGCCCGCAGCATTAGGACTAACAAACCAAATCTGTTGTCTAAAAATAATGATATTTTTTGTTTCTACAGGGCAACAATTATTAAAAGTCTAAAGTTTGTATTCCAATACGAAGATCTGCAAACATGAGCGTTCAATTTTGCAAATTGACTGAACTTTCAATCACAGATATTATTAAAGAATTTTTCGTAGCAAGTCCATTGCAGCATGATGGTATGGTTGCCCCATTCTGTCTCGCTGTGCTGGGGTTCGATTCCTCGGACTTGCACTCCAGGTGGTTGCTTTAAAAAGGTTTTTTCCACTGGTTTTTCTTACTACTAGATGGTACCTACGTTTTACGTCTCTAGGCCAAATGGTAAGGAACTCAAAAATACGCGATGATGTTTGATTTGGCCTCAGGTGCTATGTCAATTAATGTGGGTGTATTTTTTTTAAAGAATTTTTAGCTAAATCTGATTTCAGTTCAGTAGTTGGAGAATTAACAAGGTTGATTTAATGACTACGGTCAAAAAACGTATATTATTTGTGAATAAAAAATAATCATCCACATTCCACTATGTTCATTCATTTTATTGCAAAATATAGTGATACATTTGAGCGGCTAGATGAAGTAATATGGAAAGGATAAGGAAAAATATAATCTTCTTGTCACAATTTTTTTTAAATCGTTACTTAGCACATTCTGTTCCACGTGCTTTTACCATGAATATTCGTCTCAAGTAATAAATAGAGTTCCCATTGGAAGGAACTAATTCAGGGATCAACGGATTTGAACTATTTCTGTGACACAAGATT
The DNA here is from genome assembly GCA_034694305.1 of Protaphorura glebata. Lineage (NCBI taxonomy): Eukaryota > Metazoa > Arthropoda > Collembola > Poduromorpha > Onychiuridae > Protaphorura > Protaphorura glebata. Next base: position 27,954 of record JAQFYE010000252.1, on the reverse strand, counting down.
GAGAATGAATATTTATATACATATCACCAATTACAAGCTCCGGAAAATGAATCAGCCTGGTAGTCCTAGTTTCTGGTTTTGGAATAAGATGAAAAAGTAGTCGGGAGTCGGAGTCGTGACTGTGGCAGGGTTTGAATTCCGAGAGATGAGAAATCCTCAGCTCTTCACCACTTAACTTTTGCACAGATGGTTATCATCTCTTAGAATTTGCTTTTAGAATTTTGCGTTGAGCGTGAAATGTAATACACAGAGACAGACAGACTGAGCACAGAATAATCTACCAGAAACTTGTATGTGTTTCATGAAGTTATCCAGAGCTATCCGCGGGATCCTTGCGAAAATCAAAGTAAGCTTTACTTCAAATGGAAGGCTTTCTACCGTTCCGCCGCCCTCGTCCCTCATTATAAACTTTGAATTAAATGAATCGACCCACGCGTCAAATCCAGAGATTTGCATTATATTTTTCCCAGCCAAAATTAGAAACACTTTCTTGACAGCTTGCGCACAGGGTAGCTAAACATACAACGGCGGAATTGGATCCATTCTTTAGGATTCAATCAGTGAAAAATGTATTTATGAAAGGACACCGCATACACGTTTTGGAAAAATGTAACGCCGTTGGAAATCGTTGGATTTTTTATGTTTTAGTCCATGGCATCCTGAACATCTTTTGTGAAGGACCTACCCCCGAAAGTCTAATCGTTTGGCCGCTAGAAATACACTGGTTAGCATATGGGATGGCGTACAGTGACTTTCACTTTGACTTTAACTCTACGCCATCGCACATGCTCAACTGTGTATTTCTAGCCGCCGAACGGTTACACTTTTGGGGGTACTTCCTTCACAAAAGTTGTTCAGGATGCCAGGGACATAAAAAATCTAACGTCGTATATTTTTCCATAACGTGTATGCGGTACCCTTTCCTCAACAAAATTTGCAGCAAATTGGATGAACTCTGATGGAATCCATTTTTTGAATCCTGAAGCGCTTTGTTCATTGAAATTCGAAGACCAAGTGTGGTTTCTAATATACAATTGGAACAATACGCATTGGCCACCGTGTAGATATATTTTGAGTGAAGATATGGCTGACCTAATTTGTAGAACAAAGTTGAGTGGCTTTTGCATTGCATTTCTGTTGTCAGTCCCTGTGAGATAACTCAGTTTGGGAATATCTGTATGTAGTCGTCCAAGTTTAAGGCAGGTAGGGATGAATTATATTTTACTATTTTAAAATAACTCTACCGTACTATGGTTGAGCCAATTGAGTCAGTCAAGAATTCCAATAAGATCCTAATGGTTAGTAGTGATGGAAATTCCACGTATGGACTACATCATGGAGCCAAGGCTTTAATGATCTCCGCTGAAGTGAAGTCAAGTCAATTGAGTTAAGGAAGGAAAGCAGTAAAGTGCTAAAAGTCCGTACCAGCTTCTGTACAAATCAAACAAAGAAACAAAAGAAAACAAAATAAATAAAAAATAATAATCAAATTAATAATCCTTGAATAAATAAAATAAAATATACACTTAACGTGAATAATAATAAGGGGAAACTAAAATAAATAAGTTAAACGTATAAACTAAAAATAAAGAGCAATTTCAATACAAGAAGCTTTCTTCCTTATCCCCAACCAGAAATAAAATTGCGAAATCAATTGCAAAGCAGGATTATGAAAAAATGAAAATTCAAAATTTTGCAAAATATCATTTTCTTTTAGATTTTGACTCACTTTTCTCCCACAGTCCATGTAGTGAGCAAGAGTTGATTCTTATAGGAGTGTTAATACAAGCTATTTTGAATTGCCATTGAAAGTGTCCACCTTAAAGGATTGCATTAAAATTACCAGCTTGAAATGTACATAAGATGCCAATTCGAAATGACGAACGAAGGCCTGATTTTAGATTCTTAAACAAAAGAATTTCTCAGCGGAAAATAGTTGACTATTATCAAATATTGGGATTATTTTACTCAGATACATAAGAATACTTCTGATAGCGCTTAATTTACAAGGCGATACTTTCGTCAAAACAGACGCGGGTGTCTAACTTCGGCATTTTCTGCCAAGGATACTGTAATAATCAATTTTGGGTGAACTAACGAGGGCACGAGCTCCCTTTTGGTCTTTGGAAACACAAATGGGAAGATGATAATGCTGATTCTTGCCACACCGTTAGTTCCATTCATCTCAATGTTCCATAGACGCTCCCGCGTCCCATTCAACTTCCTTTACTCTGGCAAATGAATTAAATCCGTGAGCACTCCCACCATTTGTCAAAGTACGAATTATTCCGTGGACTATTGTCCGAAATGAATGAATTAGGACACTAGCCATCTTACTCACGTGGAACACAGCCGGGGATGGGACATAGCAAGTGGGTAAGTGCAACTACACTGTAGCCAAAATTAATTCGATGTCTGTGCCGGGAATAGAAGAGTACACAAAAGCAAACCTTCATTTCCGATTGGAAAATTCGTTATGGATTTGACCATACTAGTTAGCAATTTTTAACACAGTTACCCTGGTCAAGGCTAGATAGGGATACCTTGGTCAAACTACAGTTAAAGTTAAAATTATTTTGAATCTTGCGAACTCTAGGCAAGAAAAACTGACATTTATTTGTAATGACCACTAAATTGTCATTGAGTTGAAACAAGCATACATTGTCCGAATTTATGTAAAGTAGTGTGCAAATAAATTGTATCATTATACGTTATGAGTTTAAATTTTGAGTGTATTTAGGAATGATTTTGAATGGGTCCTCTCATGTCGTCGTAGTTTGTGGAGCGTATACGCAACAGTATAATTGACTCTAATCGACGTCGCATCGGTCTACTGTACGCTTCCTGCATTTTAGAGAAAGTTTCCCGCTTTTGAACTTGTCTAGAGAGTTTTGGAACATTAGTGCGGAAGTGCTGCGTTTGGAATGACAATTCCATTCCAGTCTCATTGTTCAATTTGACTCTCCCGTCGTACAACTCCCTTTTCCGGTCGAAATGAGTACCAGGCACTCCAGATCCCACGACTCCTTACTAGTTTATACAATTCTAGTTGTACAAAATTCGGAATTTAGACACTTTCTACATGCATGAACTTACAAGGAAGTCATTTTGAATGTCAAAATCAACACCAAACAGAGGGGTCAAGTCAACTCTCCTGACCACAAGTACTCAGTATGGCCTGTCAAGAAACCGTATTCGGATTGGTTCGTGTCAAATATGTATTTCACGAAAGCTGATAAAGATACATTTTTGACGACATAAAATTATTTTCCTACTCCTCATCCAGCTTCAAATTAGCTGGGAAAAAGTACTGGGGTTCAATAATTCCATTGAATTTGGATATCACATATTCTGAGCCAAATGATGGATTATCGTCTATTTCTACGAGGGAGAAACCCCCCCTGCTATGTTGTTTCAGAATTCACCTAATTTTGACGAATGCATTTTCACATTCAACAAACACCCAATGTCTTTTAAACCATCATTGGGCATCCTTGTGGATGTGGACATTCCTACCCCAATAGTGCACTTTACTGAGTTATGAAAGTGAAAGTAGGAAAAACTCCCGTGTGTGCAAGGTGAAAACCCCACAGTATAGGAAAAGTCGGGCTGAGATATATGAGGATCGGCGTTTCTTTTCTAAAACTTAGCACTTTAGTGGGGAATTCCGTATAACTTGTTTTGACTGGTGCAGTTGAATTTCAAGCAATGAAGTAAAAAATTGTCTGAGACAATTCGGTCACACTTATGCTTAGGATATTTGAGACGCGACCTCCGGGAATGGTTCTTGATTTGATCTGGTCGTTACATGAGAAGTAGTTTCCCTGTTAGAGTAAGGTACTGTACAATTCTAAGTACATATCGCTACCCATGGACCTACATGCAGGATTTTCTTGACGGTATGCCATTCTCTTACACTTGTTGTGTTAGGGTCGATTTTCCAATAGTTTGTTTGGGATCTAACAACGCGGAAGGCGGACTACTGGATGGAGGACAGGCACAGGACCAGGGCTGAGGATTATGTTGTCCAACGCCAAAATTGAGATAGATTTCCTACGAATTCCTTACATTGATTTATAGTCAACTCCAATTTACCGATCTAATGTGCTAATGCTAGGTACTAGTTAGCTTAGCTCTTGCGTCATTCATTCAGGTATGCTCTAAATTCAATGTGATAATAGCCAAAGCGAAATCGGTTAAAACGGAAAAAATCACTCGTGTATTTTCAGTATTTCGGTTTTACTTCTATAGATTCGTCCTCAGCCAATTTAATTTGACGATTAACTAGGTAATTATATTTTTGCTTTTGAGAAAAGTCTGATTTTGATTATTCATAACAAAAAACATCGGGAAATAATATCGCAGCTTCGTACTTACGGTATAATATGTAAACCTCAAAAAGGGAAACCGTATTGCGTCAAATAATCAGTTACTGCCCTGTCGCCTCAATTCAAGTGCTTACATACGTTTGGAAGTCGTTGATTTAGAACCAGTTTCTCAGAATACGCACCTTGAAAAATGGTAGGACTTATCGACAATAGACTTGTGCTCAGCGGGAAATGAGTTTCTCCTCGTATAAAATACGGACTTGAAAGCTTCATTGAAAGCCACCAATATTTGAGACGTGATCTATCAGACTGAATGCGAGTATAGTAGAATGGAAGTCGACTTGCTAAATCACACCGGTCATTGTCGACTAGATTTGCGAAGTCGTGACAAGACGGAAGCAATCTCAGTCTCTAATTTACTTGTAGAAAGAACCAAAATTCATCACCCGACATTTAACCTCGATGCAACAACTCTATAGCCGCTGGTTGTCGTTATAAGGTTTTGTTGAAAAAATCGCAGAATGGGCGAATTAATTTTGAAATATACTGCAGTGTTTAATATAAAAATAATCGCAAGTACAGAATTGTCGCATTGGCAAATTTAGGGGAACATCGACAAAATTTAACGTTATTTTGACGTACTTCGGGATATCACAAAAAGTGAGATGCACGTTTTTGTTGGAAATTCCAGTGAGCTGTTAGCCCTTCCAATCGAAAGCTCTCTGAACATTAAGATTATTTAATTAAATGATATTAATGATCAGTTTGTGTAATTTTAATTCTTCCTTTTCTACTTTGGTGTTTGTCTCAAAAGCATTGCAGCAAAATTCTCAAAATGGAATGGCTCAAAAAATTTCTGAGTCACGATTGAACTCTGGTTTGATCTTTGGACTCCTCTATAAAATGTATATTTTAGCTTCTGAAAAACTTTAACCTCAGATATATCACTATATGCATCAGTCGGTGTTTTGTGTCGTCCCTTACACACGCACTGTACATACTACGAACAAATTATTGATTGGTCCTATCCTCGTTGGAATTTCATATATTGGGTAGAAAAACGTTACAAGTTTCAAAATTAAATTATGTCAAAAACGACAGATTCCGTCATATCACTCGAGGAAAGAAGGATCTAGCTAGGCCTTGTGTTAGAGAAAGGAGTCATGGATTCATGTTGCTTTGGTTTGGCATGAGGACAACAGAACTTGGCCCAACTTGAAAGTCAACTCATCTTCGTGTATATTGCATTCCAAAAAGTTCTAAGAGAGCCTGAAATATGTCCGGGTTCTCATCGATCACTACGGAGTCCACATTTAAAGGAGCTGGCGTGGAAGTGGAAACACATTACATATGATTGATAAAACAGGCAGATTCGAAATTTAAACGTGAATTCATGTTCTGGATATGAGACTAGTAAAATAATTTGGAGTTAGGTCGCGTCCGATAATTTTAAAAATTTTAGTTATTGTTTTCAGTTTCTTGGTATTTTTTGACCAAAATCTGTATGAACATGGCAAGGACGCCTTGGCCAGAGGGCCATATAGGTTGGACGGAACGAATTTGTGGTTTTTGTTGCATTCGAACGTTATTAAGACACATGGGTTCTTAAATGACATTTGTGGGTGACCACGTCAGTGACATAGGTTATTTTAGGTGAAGCCGAAGCATGTACGACTTTTTGTGATTGTTCCTGCTGGAACCTGCATCTAGGATTGTAAATCTCGTTAGAATTATTTAACTTTAGGAATTTTTATAATCTTAACTTTCATCAGAATCATCAACATTTTTATGGATAAATTGCAGTATTCTTCAGTGAATTGTGTCCTTTAATTTGTACATATGTAAAATTAGTAACGTAAATGCGATGTTTGGAAAAATCCAGTCAACATTTTTCTTTTCCTCTGCATGCAAACGAAGACGCGTCTCAACAGTCAGCAGTTTATACATTATGTAATTATTCTGCATGTGCACAGTGCTAGTAATTCTTGGAGTTATTCATTCTTTGATTGTCAGGCATTCCTACCGATTCCTTGTTGTAGACTCATTTTCTGTTAATTTTTGTATTTGTTGTGAGTAACATAATATTAGAATTAATCACTTTGCTACTTGTCCTTTTATATTCTCTACATTCAGGTTCGGTCAGGTCACCAAACTAGATCTTGGAAATAGTAATCGCTGAGACTTAATTCAAAAGGACCCTTGTTGACAATTATCAAGGTATTATGAGATCAGAACTTTACTGCTTGGGATCAGCTATGAGTAGTCACGAATAGACTCCTTTGTTTATCACGATTCTTCATTGGAAGACATAACACTTCACTCTTGGCGGATTTTCAAGTCATTCCTATGTTCATTTCATTATAATTTTATTTGATGATTTCCGTATGGATTTGAAGGAGGTTGAGAGTTATTCTGGATTTTATTATTCGCAATAAACTGGTAATGCATGTTGCTAGCCAAATATGTTTGGTGTGGTGTTTACCGCAGAAAGTAATCTAAGGTAGTCAGTCGCAGTTCAAAGGTGCGGACAAGGTGGCCAAATATTCTTTTAAAAATATAAGTATATTTTGAAACATGGTTGCAACTAAATGTGTAAGGTATTTTAATCAGTACTGTTTCCACATTTCAGAATTTATATTCACTTGTGGTTAATCGTTTATAAAATAAATTACATTTTCGTAGAACGACGACTTCCTTGTGGCGGTTTGTCATTTTTTTGTACATGTTCCGATGTCAACTTTGTATTTACGGCTTTTGCATAGCAGCTGTGACTTTTCTTCAAAATTAGGTGAGTTCTGAAATTGCATAGAAGGGTTAGGAGCTTTCTCCCTCCTAATAGAGGAAAAGCCTTCATTTGATAAAAAAAAATGTGTGCTATCTGAATTCTGCCATGTTAACACGTCCTTGCCGGTATAATTATACTTTTGTGTTCGCCATTTCAAGCCATTGAGCAGATTGCACTTGAAACAAAGATATGTCCAAAAATTTCTGGGAATAAACGGAAATTCTGTCCTGAAATTGGAAAGAGTGGAGTTTTAATTTAAAGTAGAAAAGGGTTTAATGGGATCTGAGTTGTTTGTGAGATAAATGTGAAAGAGCTGGGACTTGCTATATAGATTTGGCGAAGGGTTTTGTCAGCATCGAACTCCCGTAGGGACTCCTCGTATTAATTGCTCAAGAGTGATGTCTGAATTGCCCTCCGCGATCTCAAACTTGTTCCTGCCCACAAAATACTACCAACTTAGTTCCGCCATTACATTGCGTACATTATTGTCTGTGCTGATGGTGAATGTACTCGCATTCGTAATTCCTACTCGTCGTAGGATTTTAGTGGTCCTCCTCAACATTTTCCAAAGTAAAGAATCATTAAAAGGCTGACAGGGAGAGTGCGACGGGTCTCATCTGCATCTTTATCTGTCGTCATGGACTTGAGCCAAAATGAGAGAACATTTTTGTCCCGTGCATAATCTTCTTTTCACCACAGGAGACAGGCAAGCACAAATGGTCCGCAGCAAGTCCTGAATACCTGATTACTTATTCATCACTTCTAGTCATTTTCTCTCCTTCATTCTTCTCCGTCCCCGAAAAGTTGCGAGATTCAATTAAATTTTAAATGTCTCTATATAATCCTTAATGTCACTCAACAACAATAGTAAACTCAGACCAAATCCAAAGCCCTAAATCTCAATGAAAAATATCTTCATTCCTATGGAATCTCAAATCATTCATCTCCAATTCTTTTGTTTGCAACACTCGTCATAAGTGACTAAGAAATGGATCATCTTGTTCTCAAAAATACGGCCGGGTAAAAATTTCCTGGTTTTGTCAATTGAATTGTCATAGACATGAACATTTAAATTGTAGAACAAAAAAATTCCTTATTTATTGAATTTTTGTACTGATTTTGAGTAAAATTTAACTTTACCTGCGGAAGGAATAGCCGTGTATTAGTGACCAGAACACTTCAGTGACTAACACTAAATCTTTGCAAAGTTTTACCACTAATATTCTGTAAAACGGTTTGTTAATGAGAATGACCCCATTTATAAAGTTGAAGTTTTTGTCGAGAAGAAGTAACTCACAAATTTAATTATTAATTACTCGTGCACCCAGAACAAACAATTGATGTGGAGTAAGTTTTAGCGATTTAATTAATTTCCGAAAGAATTTTTTAATACTGCAGGGAAATAATCCGGACTTTGTGGAGCGGTTTCTTGAGAATTCTGGGGAAAAGATCCGCAGGGCAAGTTTTTGAGGGATGTGAAAAAAAAATTGAGAGGGAGTAACCAGGAACGAGAATTAAGTAAATTTCCCCTTTTTAAGTTCCAGAAAATTAGAAAGAATCTCGTTACTTATGGACAGATAAAAATAATGGAAAAATGTGACTCATTTTTCTGCTAGAGAAATTCGAACGAATCATAGTGTAGTGGGTGGTATTGAAATATTAAAACAATAACAATCGAAGTTGATTGCTTTTTAAACGTCAATTGCCACCATGTTTCGGCGAATTGCTTAATTCTTCCAATCGTGACCTCATTTGAAACATTTGTATAAACAAACCACAAACAACTTCAACCGTAGACCGAAGTGCTACTACGATGTCAGTTCGTATTCACACCCAGTTAACTTTGGAAAGAACTTGGCAAGTTGAATACAGCATTTGACGCAATCAAGAACCTCACTAGCCCGGGGAGTGTTTCATTTGCCCTAATCTAATCACGCAGTTAATTGTAGCAATTACTGGTGACATGAGATGAAGTCCATGTTTATAGTGAACTCATTTGGATTTTATATCTAAATTTAGACTTTGTAATATGTATAATTAGCTTTCTTCCAAGTACCCCGATAACCGATGCCGGTGTGGTAAACGACTCTCTTATCCTTCCTGAGTGACTTTTGATACAACAATTTTGCTCAATTAATCTACTGCACTGCAAAGCTAAACAAACTTTGACTTGATTTGACTGGTAGTCTCTCAATTTGGAGGGGTTCACCAGACTGTGTAATGCATTTTAGTACAAAGTTTATTTTGTAATATTAAGTCACCAATTTCAATTAGAGAATGAATTTTCTATAATTTCCGCGACTTCATTATCATAGTCATTAGATTTTCTGCATTGAATTGCATGAATTGCATTAATAGAGAAACTTCAAGAAAAAAGAAATGTGACTCCCGGGTCATAGGTCAAGTGGCTTTAATTTCAAGTCTATTTGGGTTTTGCCATATTTGGTTCTTCCTTGCTGGAATTTCAAGAGCGGACTTTCCCTTTAACTTTCTCCATGTTGTTAATGGAGAAAGTAGTACAATGTGAATTTAGCTAGTATCCTATTTGAAGCCTTACTTTCAGCACTTATTTTTGGACATTGGCGTTTTATTTCTGACTTAATATTTGGTAAGTGTATAGCGTGTTGTTAAAGTAAATTATGATTTGGAACATACGAGTCATGTTGCTTGTCTGCGGTGGCAGGGCCTTGTTGACTGGCTGCATGTTGACGACCCCGCTCCTTGTGTACAATGCCCATCAACTTCATCCATGGATTGTTAGGGCCTCCGTGACCCATTCCTCCACTCTGCCACATGGTTCCTCCTGTGACTGAGAATGAAAAAGTGGGTCTTGCCAAAAAAAAATCGTCTTAAGTAGTAGTCGTCGTCTTCGTCGTCTTCGGAGTGGTGCTGGAAGTATATATTTCTTTTTCCACCCACAAACCTAACGGCCTTTCAACTCCTTCGAACACCACCACCACCACTTTCTTATATACAACGACACTAACCTTTAAATAAAACTCATTTTTCTTCTCGTCTCACTTCACAAGAGAATTCTATTGGAATTGGGAGAAGAAGGAAACCAGTCGTCGGAGTCCCTCAATTCGTAACAGTCGTAGTAGTCATCGTGTGAATCTCGAAAACACATTTTTAAAAAAAATTGTAGTAGTAGTAGTTGTTTGTATTCAAGGGAAAAATATTTCTCGCTTGTCGTCCTACTCTTTTTTCTTCTCTTTGTCGCCTAACTAAATCCGAGTACATTTATAGATAGAGAGAATTTTTTTTAAAGGAAATGCAGATGGAAATCTTAACACACAACAGCACACGGGATTCCTTGTTAAAAACACTTAATCATATTGTTTATCTCGTAAAAGTTGTTGTGATTTTCACTACTCGTGTATTTCTTTCTTTTACACTTTTACTGTCTTGTAATTAATTGGTTTGATAATGTTGCAATTGCATTGGTATCAGAAATATGGTAGTCGCAAGATTAGGAACTGTAACACATTGTAGAGATTATTTTTAGCCCTTGTGTAGTCTTATGGAAATTGTATTCATTCTGAAGGGGCAAGGGTTTGGACGTGGACAAGGGTGCACTTAAAATCCGAAACGAGACCAACTGACCATTTTCTTCAACTTGGGAGTTTCTTTCAACACGTTGCGTCAGCATTTTGATCTTCCACTCTCATGTCTGAAACAGACGTCACTGAAGTGTGTCTTTCGTGTTGGAGGGCATGACGATAGGGTCAAAATTATTAGTTTTTAACAGAATTTTCATCCTGATTCTAAAAGTCGTTCGAACGTCGTCATCCTTCTTTCTTCAAACGTCATCGGGACCTGGAATAAAGTATTTCAAAGTTATTAATTCAATTTTCATCTCCCAGGAATCTAAATTAGAACCTACCTACGTAAATCTCTAGATCGTTATTCGTGTTAGAAAAATTAAATCGTTCTATAAAAAACGTGACTTCTTCAAACAATCAGTACCTAAACATTTATAGTACAAATTAAAACTGCATAAACTTTTGTGGTGTACCTAAAACTACATTAAACGAATGCAGAACATCAATTAGTCATCATTTTAGAATAAATCTGTGAAAAGGATTTCTGGACATAATTTTTTCAAAAATGGTAACGTTTCCTTTGTGAAGTGCACGTTTTTCAACCTAAAGAAATACTGGTGTGGGTCGAGATGAAAGTGTCTCCTCCAGGGAGAATGTGAACAAGGACTTAAATCCCATTCTCATGAATTTTCTTCATTTATTAGCATGGAAAGGAGCACGTGGACTTAACATCTTATGATTTCCTTTTCCTTTGTATTGCGTTTTTTATATGAGAGCTGGTCCATACAAAATTTACATGTGTGGGATTCGCCAGGCAGACCAACGAGAGAAAAAGTTTATAGAGTGACGCGTATGCGGAAACCCGAACACGACTTTCACTTCCTTCCTTTTCTCTTATTTTTAGATGAAACTATAAACATGTAATGCAATTTCTCACCAAAAACGAAAGTTAGAGGTTTATTTTTATATTAACATTGCATTGCATTGGAGTAGATATAACACCAGAATACCCTTGTTTTTCATTTCTCCTGAAAACAGCCCCGGTGTTTGAAGTCCAGTGGGAATTTAGAATGAGATTTTTGAAACAATGCGATGCTTTCTACTTCTTTCCTTCGCATCTTACCCTAAACTTGTTTGGTTTAAACCTCTGACTTTTGTTTTACCAATCATACATTTTACATCCTCTCTTCCGGTGTTCTATTCAATAGCTCAATTCCATTTTACTTTAAATTAACTCTCGTTTATTTTCTCTTTTACAAGAGTGCAGATCTTTGAATCCAAAAATTAAGAGCCTGATGAACCATTCCAATATAACTAAATTTACTTCAAGGGCCCACTTTACATTATTACCTTTCACTTTAATCCATTGTGGACTCAATAATCCGAACCCCAACACTTTCTCTTTCTATCAACTGACGACAATGCAATAGAAAGAGCTGCACACGCAGATTTATGGCCGAATTTATTCCTGGAAAAGCTATGTAGTCCCTAATGTAAGTTTCGGTCGCTGGTAGATTCACCTCAACTGTTGGAGACACTGGTCGTGGATTTTGTAGACCAATACGGTAAAACCTCTGTATGACAAAGCCGAGAGGACGCTAAAAATTATTCTTACAGATCAATATTGCATTGAGGAAGCAACATCTATTCAATTGCACACGGAAACGTACATTGGCTATCTTGAAAGGCAGATTTGAGTAAATCACACACATATTGATATAAAATGAACAAAATCTCTATGAGGATTAAAAATTAACAGTACGGGCTTATGGTGAGCGCATCTAGAATTTTGAACAAATGGAAAAACAGAATATCGTTATTTAGAGGGTCGTTCGTTGTACAGGTGTATCATTGTAATAAATAAAAACAAATAAAAATAAATGTAAAATAATAATTGATGTTCTTAATTTAAGAGTGGAAGAGCTTCAATTTCTTTCTCCTGAACGATCAATTGGAAAAATCAGTGCAAAATGATTTGGAAGAAAGGTTTTCTCTCCTGGAATGACAAGATATGACTCATGGTTTTGGCAACCAAGGCCATTCACGCCAACACTTGTCATTTATAGAGGTCGAATAAAATGCAAGACTTCCTCTGCTCTGGTTTGTCTATTATGCCATCATCAAGAAAGTGAAAATGTCAGGGAAAAGAACGCTGACGATGAATGTGCGAGCGTAGAGAAAAATGTTCGGGCTAAGAATTGTATCATGTCAGTTCCCCTACCTTTGTATATTGTATTTGTAGAATACACGGGTGCTTGAGTGCAGTGCAATCTTTAGAAATATAGTTATATGTAGTTCCTTTTCAAAAGAAATAGTTAAGGAAAGTGACTACCTTTGCTCTATGTTGAAGTCAACTATGAACACAATAGGAGAGTGCCAATTAGAAAACAGGAAATTGGAGTTTTTTTTAAAAGAACTTGAACAATTTTACACAATCTGGTCTCAATGAAATAGGAACTTCAAACTCAAATCATTCTCTTTTTTTACATAAGTTTTATAGAAAAAGATTTAACGAGTGCAATTGATGCAAAAATGCTCAAGTGGGTTAGAAATTGAATAAAGTTATTTCAGCTTCATAAAACTTCCTGACCTTAATTATACTTTTCACAATATCACGTATCCTCACCTTTCTTTGCTTAGAAAATATTTCTATACTGTTAGGGATTAAAAGTTGTGTAAAGAATTCAATAGTGCCATGTCAGAAATCCTAACTGCATTGGTTTTTCAACCATACCTTGCAAAATATTGCAATTCGTGCGGAAAAACCTGTGTCATGTGCTAATTTTCCAAAATGTTCACTGACCTGATTCATTTCAACTTATTTTAAAGAACTTCCGGAAACCAAACTTCTTTCACAACTTTCACTCCGTGGACTTGGTTTCTTTTTAACTTTTACAATGCGGCATGCAATTTTGTTTCTGACAATGAAGTGCGTTTTGAAAGAGGTTTATTAGCTAGAAATGAGTTCTAGAGATTCAAGTTATTCTCTCACTAATTGATAGTCCCCTGTAGGCTATGCTCAAACATAACGGATCATTGTATGGATGAGGAAACGCTGCAACAAATAAAACCATCTTGAAAGGAACTCACAGATCACCATGTTACCTGGTGAAATTGAACCCCCACAATAACGAAAGACGGTCTGGATGTCAGGAACTGACCTCAGTTACCCTTCTACCAAAAATGTCCTTCCATCGATTGTCAGTTGATGCAATTCGAAGGGCAATGCGTTAAACTGGATGAGTATGAGTAGAAGTAGGTGCAGTCGGATTGAGGAATGAAATATTAGCATGAAATTGAACGAGGAGGATGGAGTTTGGAGCCAAATGACCGGCCTATCTCTTCACTCTCTATCTTTATTTTCCAATTTACTACCTGGGATTGACGATAACATAATAGTTGAGCCGGACACGACTGTCATTCCATTCCCGAATTCCGGACTACCTTTTCATTCCTCTGTCCTTAGCCCGTATGTATGTTTTTAAACATTGCTAGCGTTTTTTTTTGTCTGTAGTCTGTGATCTCAAATCCCATCCGGATCCGAGGATCCCAACATCACATCTCTTCAAGTATTTCCATCGTCCGTCCCCCTCAACCAACCCATGTATTATGTATGTAACTCTTCCTCAGGAAAACCCGTTTCATTCTCAATGCCTCAACTCTCATTTCAAACCTAGAAAAAAATAACCCGGGAGCTCTTCTAATACTATCTGCAGAGAATTGCTCTCGAATCCCGGTTCCATAGAACACCAACGCAATGTAATGCAATTGTAAGTGGGACGGAGGAAAAAAAGATATGTCCGGACTACGTACTTCTACTCTATTCTGCATTTCTCAGGTACGCGAATTCAAAAAATAACACCAACACTTGTTCGCTATTCTCACAAGGGACAGATCTGTGATGTGAAACTCCGCCTGATTCATACAACCTCAAGGGTTTACAAAATGCACCCATTAATTGACATTGATCGGTATGCCAAAACGTTATCGCGTATATTTTGTATAGAATCCATCTTTTTTGTGTGAAAGTTCTCAGAGCTTAATAGTAAGAAGAAAATTCAGAAGAGAAAACCATCTTAAAATGTACTTCGATACCATAACTGACAAAATGGTCGGACCCTCGCCATTACGAAACAGACAGGTACGCCTGTCCCACTATTAATTATTCCATTTGGTTGAATATTCGTGTCTTTGAAGGATAAACCCAGAAGAATTTGGTCCGATTTCAGTGTACATTTGAAGAGTGATCCTTGTGAATCAGTGGTGTACATATATTTTTGGAAATGCTCCTTTCCTTGCACTTAAGTGAAACCTTTCAGGTGAACGTAGGTATGAGTGCAAGTAGTCCTAAGGATGTCTAGGGCTTTGGAACTCGAGACTCAAATCTGTCACAGAAGGGAGAAAATATACGAAAAAGGAATGCTCCACTAACTGCTTTCATATTCTGTTAAATCTACATATTTGCTCTTAGTTTATGTACGAATCCGTCCTCCTGACAAATTCTTGCTGTTTTCACAAGTTCACAAATTGTAGGAAACTCGGCTAGAAAAAAAACACTCATTTGTCTAAGCCTTGCATAATGTGAGAGTCTGTACAAGGAAAGAATGTTTATTCAAGGTGGTTCAACAAATCTTCCTCGTTGGTAAAATTTAGTTGAATTTTAAATCAATTCTATGCAATTTCAGTTTGGTCCAATCGGAGAAATCTTAATCTTTATTTTGAGAATCGAGCGCGCCAAGGCACGAGATTCGCAAAAAAAATGACTTCTTTGAGTAAAATTCAACCAAATTCGATAGTAAACTTGAAACTGTCAGATTTATCACATTTGAGTGAATTTTTGCTAGAAAACTTTCCCACGGAAATTAAACTTTTGATAACGGTTCGAAGGACAATCGACTTAATCTGGCTTAAGTCAAATCGACATTCCGACGGGAAATGCTATATGTACGCTAGAAATCGAAAATCGTAGGATTATCTAGGCCCTTCTATTTTCTTTTGCAAAGAGTTAAAAGTAGACCACACTTGAGTTAGGATTGCACAATGCGTAGGAGTCCTGTCGAATGCACACGTTTAGTAAATTACCATGCATAAAACAGAATTCCGAAACTTATACATAGAATCCCCGCAGGGTTGTGTGGCAGCGCCTAATACAATATTTTCCCCAGGGACCAATTGCCGCCAGTTAATTTCTCTTCAGTTGAGGACAATGACAAGCGGGAAAATCTGTACGCATAAGTTTCAGCATTTTTGAATGAATATTATTCTGTTTCAAAGGAACGGAACGCATTGTTCTCCGTTCAGTATTTCAAGGAATCCACATAAACCTTCTTTGCAATAGAAAATTGTAATTTATCCGCGTAACATAATTAATTATACGTATCGTAATACCATTGTAAAATAATTGGCAATGATTTCCATTTCGC
Source organism: Protaphorura glebata (assembly GCA_034694305.1). Lineage (NCBI taxonomy): Eukaryota > Metazoa > Arthropoda > Collembola > Poduromorpha > Onychiuridae > Protaphorura > Protaphorura glebata. The sequence continues at coordinate 11,876 of JAQFYE010000252.1, read as the reverse complement.
CCGGAGGTCTCCCTAGTAGTGGGTCCTATAACACTCACATTATAAAGAAATCTACCGAAAGAATTATGTGAGCAAAAAATCTTGAGTTGACTTTGTGAGTTCAAACTTTATAATTATCAAAAAATGAGAGACGGGGGGAGCCGTGAATACCAAGAACCGGAAAAGTTTTCTACATACGAACCCCATTCTGCTTCCTTTTCAAGTGCAATGCATTATTTAATAGGGAATCATGGATAACTAAGACAAAGAAACTTTTCTAATCTTTTCCGAGTCTAACCTCTGCTGTTTCTGTTTGGAACAGTAGGGAAAAAGAAAATCGAACATGTTTCTTCCATCTGAGAATTTCTTTTTTATATTTTACTCTCCAGAGACTTTGGGTCCAATGTGCATTGCTAACATTTTTTAGTCTTGAAGGATAAACTCAGGTCCTGGTTTCGAGGAAAGCACAACACTACACTACACTACAATGAAATCTTTCCCTTCCCTTCCCGAGCTTTCTCCACTTTCTCCACTGTTTGGAAGACAATTATTATTGTACTTCAGTCCATGGCAGTACACGCGAAGCAAACAACTAACAATGAAATCTCTCTCAAAAAATAAACTCTTCTTTACAGGGTCTGTGACATTGTCTGAGAGAATGAAAAACAACTTTTTGTTTATGTACACTGGAAAAGAAAGATTAGAAAATCATCTTACATGGTCTCTCATCATTTTAAAAATTTCAAAGGTTCTCCTACGGCTGATCGATATTACGTATATGTACTTGTACTCTGCTCTTTGGAGGTTACCAATTGCAATTCAGCAGAATAGGGGGAAAACGGAAAGAGCTACAAAGTTGCGGTATATCTACAGGGTGGATCTAAACCGTTGTCCCCTCTACAGCTGAACCCAAGGGATGCCAGAAAATACGAAAGATTTACTTAGGTTTTTTGTAGATGTACTTGGTAGTCCGCTGTATTAGAGATCCAATGTTGTGAACCACCTTGTTACTATGTATTCATTTTAGAGTAGAAAAAGTGATAATATTAACTTTTATGTGTGAGATCCACTGGTTTCAAATTGCTCACTTTCTACCAAACCACCGCTTCTACGTTACAATCATTACATACTCTACTCACAGTTCCTTATTTTAGGTGCTGGAACTGAAGTTACACTACATTCCTATGAGAGGAAGCGAAGGAACTATTATAAGGTGACCACAAGAGCAGTTTCCAACATTAGATTTGGAAATTTCCCAACCATTACAGAATTTTCATTTTTTTTTCATTTCACAAATTAAATATCGAATAGCGAGCCTGCACTGTCCTAGTTAACATCAAGTTCGATATTTTTCATATGCCTTTTTATATCTGAACAATATTAATTTGCGAGGAAAATTTTATGCTTAACTGGAGACCATGCAAACATATCTACTAGAAGGATCAAACCCGCGCCTTAGTGCGATGAGCTTCAGCGGACTGACTGTTTTGTGGAAAGAGAATTCAGCTAACAATAATTGAAACTGTGAATAATCCCTTCAGAAAACTTCCATGGAAAGGAATAAAAAATGAGTGAAAACGGATTTGTAGCTAAAGCTGAGCTTAGCTTAATTTTATGTTAGCGGGATGTAGTTTTACATTGTTTGATTATATACTGGATGCTTATTAACAGGACAAGTAGTTTCTTTCTTGGTGGTTGGTTGCATTGGCAAGAAGGTGGAGATTAAAATTATCATGAGATAATTGAGGATTCATTTATAAAGACCCCGGACCAAGTTGGCACTCTCTCCTCAATTCCACGTGCGTTTGCCCCCTTAGTCATTTTATTTATTAGAGAGCTCTCATCCTCGTACAAAGTTCATTTGAATAGAATCATCTGAATGCAATGTAATGCTAATAGGATTTCAAATATACTCCAGAGGGAATCCTTCCAATTGTACGTATGATTCTTAAAATAATAGTTACACATTCATGTAGGAGGGATTGAGGTTTAAAAATGTGTGCAGTGAGCATGTAACAATTGCCAAAGGAGTAAAAGTACGAGTATACAATTTCTTATTTGGATATTTGCAATATCTGCGCCCTATGTCTTTCGAATCCTTAAACGTAAGCTCCCACAATTGACTTTCTCGCTCTGTATGAAAAGAACCAAGCTTTCCCACGTTCGCATTTTCCACCAAGACGTGTGTAATTTTATTGTTATTGTCTTGGTTTCTCCCAGTCCGATTTAGTCCACAAACTAACGAGGAAATAATTCTCTACTTACTCCATTCAAACTTATGTGTACGTCGAACGTGAACACATTTCCTTAGAGGAACCTCCAGAGAACTACCAAATCTTTAATATGTAAATTGCTTTCACGGTCATAAAGTCAAAGTATAAATTACTTGTTCAGGCATGGTAGAGAATTTAGACGTAGTGAACTCATTATGAGGCAAACGAACCATGAATCTTTGTGTGTGCACATATAATACATTTTTTAGATACGTTATAAATTACATTTTTATTGTTAATGTGCTTCCAACTTCCCACCCGCATCCGTGACTAATTAATTAATTTCTTGGAAATAAAACTCTAACGGCTGAGGGAAACTCGTACAATCTCTTACAAGTTCAACGTAAGGTTGTTTGTTCAGAAATTATCACATTATGTCTGGAATGTAAGACAATGCGTGGGCATGTCAATGGACTTCCAAATAGGCAGAATAATTAAAGGCAAACTATTGTAGTGGATTTTTAAGACAATTTTGGTTACAAAGGGATAGAATGCTAGGTCGTAGTGAAACGTAGTCATGCCGAGTCCTAAGATCGATTTCATTCAACAGATCAAGTGGATGTAATAGAAGACGAAGAGAAGAAAGGACCAGAGGATTAGAAAATCTTCCTCACCACACGGAAGAAAACTAAGGAACCGAATGGATGGATAAATTTCGAAGACACCTGTTGAAGGTCCACAATCGTACAGGGAGTTCTGATCTGAGGCTTAACAAACATCTCATTCCTGAATCAATGAAATTCAGTCAGCATACAGGAATAAAAATAATGGAATTGGAGCCTAAACACAAATTTTCAAAAGGAAAGGGTGAAATTATACAACATTAGGGATACCACGAATATTTAACTTCCTTTGACCGAGATATCCGTATATCTCTGACTTAAACTATTGATTTTATTTGCAAATAAAATGTACTCCTGATACTGTGCCAAAAATTATCACCTTGAGAGTTCACATCAGCTGTTTGTGCGTAAGAAAACCGCAAGTTCGTATTACATTACAGTCAAACACTAACCGATTTCTAATTTGATGAAGATCATTTGTCGTTTCCGAAATGAGAGCAAGTGGACGACGACGGATCCATGCCAAAGTGAGTTGATGACGAAATAAGTTTTAAAAAAAATGGTACGTGTCCTCAGTCGCTGAAGAAGTGTGTTGGAAGTAGTAGTAAGGTGTAGCATGTCGTATGTCGTTTGGAGTATGGCTATGAGATTGGCGAAGATTTTAAATGAACTTGTTCAAAAATAAATCCACCACAAAAACCTTTAGGAGGAAGGAGGAAAGACGTTCTTACCCTTTACACAACACACTACAAGATTTCATCCGTTCTTATGCTCCTTTTAAAAATTTAACTCAACAAGATCCTTCTCACCAAAAGAACTTGGAATTCTTCCGTCTCAGCATTTTTATATTTATAAAGTTACGTCACGTCACGTCCGACAAGTTTTTATCCTTTTTTATCATGAGTGAACTCAACTAGTTCATTTCAAATTTATGATCATGAAATGTCTAAGACCTCCGGGCTGTGTCACTCTCCGTCAGATTAAGGTTCATGTATTTTGAGTTTCAACTCAGCAATCACTTTTTATTTTCTCATATTCGAAAGATATACTTGATTTTGAAGCCAATATTGGTGTTGATTGATCTTTGGAGACGTATCACACAATCTTAATCCAATTTGTTGTTAATTTGTGTTCTGGTCATTAAGAATTGAGCACATTTGCTTTCACGTGCTCACGCACAATCACTCAATCAAAACTTTCACCAAACATCCTCAGTAGCATATACAATCAGACAGACTGACGTTGAGATGCATTCATGTATTGCAAGGTATTTTTCATTTTTCTTTTTTGCAACTGAATCATTTTCTGGCAATAAGCTGAGGTAAGTTTGAGTAGTGGGTGCCGAGGTTAGAGTGAACTTGAGATTGGAATTAAATTGGAGGACACATTGTGTACCTATGTTTGTATGGAGAGATATGATGAGGAGAAAGTACGGAAATTAAATTGTGAGTCCAAGTGAAATCTCCTTGGTCCGTTTGTAGTTGAAATATGAGCCTTGTATCTGTAATGGACTGGAGGGTTATGTGAAGAAGACGAAGAAAATCAGTTTCTCCTCCTGAGCCTGACTCGAGTCAGAGTCAAATTGAAACTAGGATCCACTTCAAGACTAAACCCCGGGTTTCTTCCGTTCGAGAGACTCTTCGGAGTTAGGAGAAGAGAAACTCGGGCATTTTGAGTGGAAAACCCGGACTCGTCCTCCGCTAAAATATCAACTCGCGTCCTCCTGCTCCCACTCACTACAATACTCCATTCACAGTCACATTCATCTATCCACTCGCAAATCCTCCATTCAATTCCTTCCGCAAAAATATTTAATTTTTTCAGTTTTATCTTTATCCCATACTCACCTCCACAGGGTGGTTCATAACCAGTAGTCCTCAGCATCTTCTGAGACTCGAGTGTTTGGAATTAGGGGTTACACCCGGACCTATTGTCTATCCTGAACTGGATTCGGATATTACACATTCTTAGCTAAATAATGGCTTATAGTCTATTTCTACGAGGGAGAAAGCCGGGAACCCCGCTGCGCGGGTACATAATTCACCTCCTCTTGAGGAATGAATTACTCCACTTAGGTACAATTACGGAATATTCAATTAATTATGTGGAATATTATAAGGATTAAAGGGAGTTAGTAAAACTCCCGGCTACCGGATTTGGACGACAAATATGTTATATGTTGTCAAATTTTTAAGGAATTTGATCAAGCTTGATACTAAATGTACTAAATGCTACGAGTCACTACCCGATCAGCTCAGACAGGTGGTCGTCCTAATCAGCTGACCGTGTGGACACCATGGTCCAAGCAAATATTCATCTGCAGTGGTGACTGGTGACTCGTGCAGAAAATGTAAACTAAAATTAACTTGATCCTACATTAGATCCTAAAGAAATGTATATCACACTACTAAGTAAGTACCCTGTGTTAGGGCTATAATAGGGTAGAGGCAATGTTTTTTAGGAATCACGCTGTGTATTTTATTTTGTTCTAATGGGAATCAGTTAGTGGTAATAATGCAACATTGGTAATGGCAGTCAAGTGGCTCTAGGATGGAGCACTCACTGAGAGAGACAGCCACTTTCTCTGAGCAAGGGGACAAATGAAATCCCTGAATAAATTGTACTTTGAATTCTGCTTCAGTCTGTGCGGGTGTTTCATTAAATTCCACTAGGGCTTCGTGATACGTGCAAATTAACTGAGTTTTTTAAGTCTGAATACTACTACTGCGATATTTAGCAACTCGTAAGAAGAAAATATACTTTATTGCAATCGCTATAGAATTATTGCAGATGAAGTTCGTGTTCTTTTTTGTTTATTTTCTAATTGCAGTATCCCAAATATTAAATATGCATTGGCCTAGCCCCATTCAGTGGCTTAAACCAGTGTGACAACAAACCAACCCGATACTTCGTTGGAAAACCATGTTCAGTGTGGATTTCGAAGAGTAGTTTCCATTATTACCTCCGTGCGCGGCACGGTTTATAAAACAAGTTGAGCAAGCCATCAATAAAATGGTCAGTGAATGGCAAGTATTACGTTATATATAGTAAGAATGAGAAACTTACTTACTAATAACGCAATTATCCGTTTTCTATCCAATCTAACATTACAAGGGGAAAATAATTAAGGCCAACTCACTACAATATTTACATATAAGCGAGTGAAAAGTAATAAACGTGATATCCGTAGAAGGGAGCGAGCATACGTGTACCACAAATTGTTCAAATATCTTTATTATTGCAGTTTACGGTCACGGTATTTGAGTTATATTTACAACAGTAGCAACTATTCGAAATGCTGGAACAATTGAAATCAGTGCGGATTTTCAAACTTATTTTATTTTTGTTATGTAGATTTCCGTCTCATTCGAGTACCTCGATTATACGAATGACTGAGAAATGAATTCTTGGTCATCTTACATCCCGATGTCCGATACAAATAAACAGTCGCGACTGGATGACGGCCCGTGGTAATTTATAGGGGTAAAGAGGTTGTAGAAAGTGGGAGAGCGGATGTAGACAGTGGTCGAGAGGTTGCAGTGAGTTGTAGATGGTAGAGGAGTTCCAGAGAATAGTTGAGAAGGTGTGGAGAATGTTAGCATTAGGGGCATGGGGAGGTCATTTTTTAACAGTAAGGGCATAGGGGAGGTCAGATTTTCCTTTAAGCATTACGGGCATGGCGAGGTCAGATTTTCTCTTTAACATTACGAGCATAGGGAGGTCGGATTTTCTCTTAAGCATTACGAGCATAGGGAGGTCGGATTTTCTCTTAAGCATTACGAGCATAGGGAGGTCGGATTTTCTCTTAAGCATTACGGGCATAGGGTGGTCAGATTTTTTCTTAAGCATTACGGGCATGGGAAGGTCAAATTTTCCCTTAAGCACTACGGGCATAGGGAGGTCAGATTTTTTCTTCGATGCTCTCTTGAATGCATTCTGACTGTAATGTTATTTTTTCCCGTTAGGCGTCGCTATCGCTGCAGCCCTACGGACGGACAAGTTGAAGCAGCTTATTCGTCTTGCCTATTTCAATGCAAAGAACAAACGTCAACTGTGCAATGCAATTGGTCTAAGGTACATAGTATTCTGACTGCGTCCGAGGGTGTTCTGTTAGGGTGAAAGGGTCATTATAAATGCATATACAGTGCGTCCTAAAAGTCTTGCAACCTCCCCCCCGGGTTAGGCCCCTGAAGAAGGTTTTTGGCTTATATGTCCTCCCTTACTTTATTGTTAGCGTATAGCAATGCGAGGAATAAAGTATTGTTCTTCTCCTCCTACATGATTAACGGAGTAGGGACATTGACCGCCGTGCAAGACTTTTAGGCCGCACTGTATATGTCACCTTAGAGGAGCCCGTTACAGACAGACGGACGGACGGACAGACAATGGGATTTTATAAGCCCTTTACAGGACTGCGTCCGCGAGCTAATAACCCGGAAGAAATTCAACAATATCCTACACGTCTTTTTCAGAGTTGTTTAAGAGGGATTCGGATTTCAGTTACTTGTTGTAGCAAGGACTTGGAAAAATGAACCAAGAACTTTAGTAAGTAAAATAGTCTACGGTTTTATCTATTTTCTACTTTTGGTTGGAATTTCGCAAATAAGGGTTCTCTTCGTCCGTGCCTGATTAAAGTGAAAGTACTAGAAAACATGATTCAAAATAAATTCATTGACTTCAGTCGTTCTGAGAATCCAGAGTCGAGCTGATAAGCCCTTTGTCCCTAAATCCGCTAAATAGTATGGAGTGCTCAAGGAAATAAATAAATTCATGACAGCGTACAAGTGAAACTTACTTTGCGGAATAATTATCTGAACTGGCTGAAAATTACAGAAAATGATGATATTCTCGACTAGGAAGTAAAAAATTGAGTGTTCTATATTTTTTCTAACTTTATTTCTTGCCTAAAGTTTAGTCATGATACGATTGCTATTGCTTGCTTATGATTCGCAGCATTTCTTCTTCAAATATAGTAGGATTGCTCAATAGCATGATCGGGAAGTACTTTTGTGTATGCCGGTTTCAGATCTGAACAACGAATTAAGCACTAACGCGTACTAAACCAATCGCACTGCGAGGTTGTTTGTTTATTTTTCCAATTCGGTTAAAAATCTAACCGGGGTTATTATTGATTCAAGAAATAACAGAATTAAGTTAATGTTTCTTGAGACGAGTGTTGTGGATGGATGCTGTAACTCTTCGGTTACAGTTCACACGTTCAGAGGTTCAGACCGGGAAAGGCTCAAAGTTCATTCCCAGTTCTACCGACTACAAGGGACATTATCCGGATGTCAAAATCAGATTAAGCCGGAACTTTCCAGATTAGTCAATTAGGGTCTCCTGAGCTCGGATATGAAGTTTTGTCAGTTAAATGTATGTTTTTATTTGGCCTTACAAGGGCCTCTAAAAATTTTACAGTTGAATGTACATACGTTCGAGGTAATTTAAGAATATTTCAGCATAGCTACGGATTAACGAACTTTTTGCATTTTTGTAATGAGGTCATTTAAGTTGACATATCGTGGTGGTGTAAACCTGATTGGAATTTTACATCCTGATGCTACTCCTTGTTAGTCTGGACCAAAGTGAGGAGCGCTTAGTACTTTCGTTCAAGTGTACCAGGGTTCTTCCTTCGGCACGTTTTTATTAGTCAATAAATTATTTTTGACTCTGAACGTACATTCTGTTGGCCTTTAAGGCACAACTCAACTTGTCATACTCCATTCCCTTGGTAAATAAATACTCAAGCACATCTACACATTAAGACACTGGTGAAATTGAGAAAGAAGTTTAGACCAAATATCTCTGGTCTTAGTTATTTACCTCCACCTAATTTTTCATGGTTCTACTTCTTTTTATGATCTCTTCATGTGAACCCATAAAAGAAAGATTCAGTTACACATGGTAAAATTAGCTGCGATGTGTCCATTCGTAAATATCCGTGTAACTCATTTCTCCAAATACTAATGAGGGGTGTCTTTTTGTTCTTCCAGTCTTCCTCATGTATTGTACGAAGCCCCAAATATATCTCTTATTCAGCGATACCTGTGAAACTAGACAATGAAAAAGGAATTCGAGATAAGCCTTGTTGTTTAGATAATAGGATTATGTGCCAAAGTAATTAGTTACGCGATATCTACAGCATCACGGCGGCTTTTGAACACTGACATTGAATAGCTCAGCGGTTTGCGCGATTACAATACATTTCATAGAACTTAATTAATATTTTTTTGAATACGTTATAAAATATTAGTGCAAAATGTCCAATAACAGAAATCCATCTTCCATTAACACTTCCGAAGGGCCACCCTTGCCGATTGAGTGAATTTAACGTTGCCCATGTGCCAGCAATTTCGAAGGGAAGGAAGCATATTTTATTAAGGCGCTTTCAACACTTCAAAATCTGGAAATACGTCGATGGTGACGGAATATTTGAATAGTCAATATGTTGACTCAAGAACGGCATGTCTTGCTAGAATAACAGCATGCTTCGTAGCTGTACCGGCAGTGATATATTATTTCTAGAAGGAATGTGTAGAGTTTTTGCTTTTTGACTCCATGTTTTTATTTTTGAAATTCCTCGACTCGCATTATTCTGGATTGAGGATTGAGAGTGGCCGATATAATAATTCTTTCCGACCCGTCGATGCATACATAAATTTTTGAATTTTAACTTCAATCTTAGACTCGCAGTAGGCTGCTGTAAAAACCCGGTTTGAACTGCCGCGAGTTTGGTCTCGAAACTTGTAATGCAATTTGAATGGCAAAAGAAGACCATTGCACTGATGTCAGGTAGATTTGAACATAATCATCTGAGCGTTTCTAAATTCCTTCAAACTGAATTCAACATTTGGTCTTGTTTATTTTTTATATTTGCTAATTTCTAAATTTTCATACTTTGGTTTGGTCAGAACATTAAAATCCCCTCAGTGTAGTCTGAAAATATTATTGTCAAGAAATGTGGTAATATTTTTGGCCCGTTTTCGAGAATTCGGGAAAAGTTCCTGTGGTCAAACGCATGAAAGTTAAAAAATCAAGCGTTAAAATGGGTTCCAAAATTTCCCTTTTTCATTTCACGATAATGGTGACAGGTACCCATCAGATGCAAAACAACTTTTTGTTAAATGGTTAAAAATAACTATTTCTGTCAAGACGTGTTTCCTTAGGTCATTTGCTATATCCAATCAAGATTTTTCCTATTACTCATATGTGACATGTAGTACACACAATTGCCATTACGTCACTTGCGTCACTTGGATAAACAAGTCACACATAAATTAGGTACATGATTATGAACGAATAAACAAATGAGTTTATTCGACAAGATGATTTGGCCAATTGGCCTTTACATCCTATATAATTAATTAATACAAATGTAAAGGTACTGTTCAGGAGAATAATATAATATAAATACGTTGTCCGTAAAATATACGATTTTCCGATCCTCCAACTATTTTGTAAAAAAAAAATTTGTAACGTATACTGAGTCGCAGGGCTAACGTTGTTGTAACGTCAGTGATTATCGTTTTAAATAAATGGTGATTTTTTCTTCTATTGCAAATATCATTTGAATACAAAGACTTTCAGGAGCAAAGTTTTTATGCATTCAGGTGATCTATACTGGCGATAAAGCGGGCACGGGGCACCGGTAGATTATATTTTCAAAGGTTTCTAATTCGTACAATAGCGAACAGACTATTTAATTCAGGACTAGACATCTTTTGAATTTCCCCGAGTCTACAGCTTTTGCCTTCATCGAAATTTGATTCGTAAGTGCGCTTAAATGAAATATCATTATAGACATAGTCCATAGTTTATTGAGACTTAAATGTTTCTCTGACATAGTGCCTTTTAAGTAGCCCGTGAATTTGCATTTTACAAGGATTCTTGCATACAACTAATATCCTGCAATACGATATTCCTTCTTAAAGTATTTACGATTTGATTAACTTTATTTTTAAACTCAGATTTAGGGTATATTATACTACAATGTTGTAAATTCAAGAGTTCAACGATTTCATATTTTCTAAGTAATTCAAAAAGATATCTGAAACAATGGTTAGCTAGATTGATTACGGGCTTGCTAACTGGCCTATACCAAAATTTTGGAACATTTTTTATGTAAAATATATGAATTGGATATACCCTTGTCTAAATTCGGATTAGCCGTCGAGGCGTCCATTTCGGTGTACCAAATGAAATTGATTTCAAAGATATCCATACTTTCGACATGTTTCAGCCCCCATGTTGGAGAACAGTACAAAAGCACAGAACTGACCGGAATAGTTTGTTGAAGTTATCAAAGCATCTAACTTTTTACTTGTAATATAGAGAGAAAATGAAGGCTCAGCAGCTTTAGACTTAGTAAGAAAAGGGCTCACGATCAACAGATTAATTAAGTGCCCAGTGATGGTGTTAATTAAGTGGGTTTATTCATGTATTATTGCTGAATGTAATTCATTTGTTTCAATGAGGTGTTATGACTTTTGAAAACCGAAGGAAATGGCACACCGAGATAAATAGCTTTCGACAATGTCAATTTCTTTTTCTCCCCAGAAAAATGAAAGACTTCATAATTCCTGGGATCTCCTTTTTTATTTATAGGTAAAATCACAATGTCACTCCATTGCTCGGGAAAAATTACAGTTATCCAATTTCATTTAGGTAGTCAATTAGGTCATATTTACGGAAACCCATATTTTGCCACACCTCATTAAGAATCGCATCATTTCCAGCAGGCTTATTGCGTGCAAACTAACTTACTTTTGTATTTAATTTGACCAAACCAAAGTGACTATCTAAAATGCCCGACTTCATAATACTAACAGGGGGCGTGATTCGAAAATTTCTATACCCAAGGTGTATGGCAGAAATAGGTTTTGAACAATCACTTCGAACGTTTCCGTCTGTCCAAAAATAATAGGCGTCTGTTAAGAGAAAATAGTTTGTTTACTTGTCTGTAAGCCCTGTACATTTTGCCAGGACACGTAAACATACCTTCCAATAGGGTGGTGACAAGGTCTATCTCTCTAATGTTGAAATTCTGGACGGCTATAAGGGA